>CDEZ01019444.1:5024-24206 GCA_000826365.1 Acanthamoeba royreba | reverse complement strand
CCGAGTGCAACTTAAGCCGCTCAAGAGGCAGGACTACTACCGTATCCTCACGGAGACGAAGTTCAATCAGATCGAGCAGGCGCAGGCTCTCCTCAAGACCGAGGGCGTCGACTTGGAGTTCACGGATGACGCCATCCACGAAATCACCAAGCTGACGGCCGAAGTCAACGAGACTGTGGAGAACATTGGTGCCCGCCGCCTGCACACCGTGATGGAGAGGATTCTGGAAGAGGTCAGCTACCAATGCACGCCAGGCAAAGTGGTCATCGACGTCCCCGAAGTCAGAAAGCACCTCAGCGAGCTTCTGCTCAAGACCGACCTGAGCAGATACGTTTTGTAATTACACACATCCATCACAAACGCGATTACCCACACGATCGGCTAGCTCGTCCCTTTCTCAGCTAAATGGCTGCAAAAGCGTAAGGAGATTTACATTAAACGAAACACAGACCTCGTCGATGGTCACATGACAATCAAACAGGAAAACGCGAGAGGTCCAGCAGCTTCACTGCGCATTCACACACCTCCGCCGGTCTGCAGGAGCATGACATCGATCTGGTCCTGTGTTGTGTGGGTGTCATCCGCTGAGGGTCAGTTCACTTGAACAGTGTGCATGAACAAGCGCCCACAACAGACAACAACACGTACGCCGTCGCTGATGTTAGCTTCGCTCAGAGTGCTATCCAGGTTGAGCCGCTGGCCCTCGGGGCCCAGCAAGCGCACTGACTGAGGGTTGACGCCCTTCTGCTTCGACCAGGCATCGACTAGCCGTTTGATCTTCGTCTTGCCCTTTGCTCGAATCTCCACCACGCCCTTTGATCCAAAATTCAAAAAAAAAGAAAAGGTAAATAAATATGGTTTTCCAGAAGTTTGAATTTTCATAAAGCTGGGAAAAAAATGAGCGTAGCGCTAGAGGCGGGAGAGGGGTGTCGATGATTCTGTACCGATCCATCTTGCGGTGCCAGCTTGACTGAGATTACAGCGTCTTCCCCTCCACCGTCGCCCTTATATTGGTTGATATTGGGTTTTATGTCTTCCCCCTCCATCTTCTTCTACACCAGAATTGTGAGCTGCACAATTCTTCGCGCTTTTTTTGTTTTCTACTTTTGCTTTCCCGATTTTACCGGGATTATTTGGCGGGAAAGATTTCGTGTAGCGTGGTCCACAAATGCTGAAATTTAGAAATTTAAATTTCTCAAGATCTGTAGGCTGAGTTTGCTTACAGGCACAGAGAGCAGCAGATGTTGGATTTTTTTCACAGTTTCTAAGGGCGATTTTGTTGCCTGCCTTGAGTTGGGGGTGGTGCTCGTCGGGCATCCAGAGCCTTTTGTCGTGCCTGCATCGTGGGTACAATGAATATGGCTGCGCCGCCCACCATGGCCGTCACCAACGCTAGCACCTGGTAAGCCAAAGATCGCATGCAAGTCATTTTTGTGCTCCATCTTTTGGTTTTATTTCAAATTTATGGATATGTTTCAAAATCAATTCATTTTAAATGGGATTCAATAATGAATTACGAGACTATGGTATTGTTATGGAGATTTTCTGTTATGCAAGTGGAGCAGGTCAGTACCAGCTTCTTCTCCTTCGCGCCCATCTCGAAATTTAAGATTTGCGTTTTTGAAATGGAAATAAAGAAAAGAAAGAAAACACAAAGAAAATAACCTGAAACACGAGCGTTGCGCTGTCGTTGGCGTCACCCTTACGCATCGGACCGGCCAACCTTCCGGCCCACGGTATCTGATCCCCCTCTTTCCTGTAGTTACACACACCGGTGCATGCGAAGACGGCTTGTCGTGGCAGCTACATCCTCTTCCACCTACGTAGCCTCCGGTCTGCACACAAGTTCCTTTCTTTCCTCCTCGTACCCGCGGCGCTCGGTTCTTCATCTTCGCACGGCATCAAGAACCCTCGTCAGTAGCAGCAGCAGCACTGACAGCAACAAGATGGAACGGCCAGTCGTACCGCCCAGCGTGGTGATGCGGAACGGTGTGGAGGAGGAACAGCTGCAAGGCATCACCGCCAAGCAATTCCTCGAACTCTACGCAACTGGTACTAACTTTGCATTTTATTTGGTTTTTATGATCTAAAACAAATAAAAATAATAAGATAAATAATTAATGTTCTATTGCTACTTTTCTCAAAAACCAATTCTCTCACTACGTAGCTACGTATACGACGGCGCGCACAGTGGGTCGCGTGGCGCTATTCGACTTTGATGCACACATATCTCGCTTAGGTAGGGCGCTGTCTTCCTTCTCATCGCTTCTTGTCGCACTCACGTCAAGACGATTCCCTACAGCAAAGCTGAGCGAACGGGCACCCATTGCTATGTCTGATGCTCGCATGAAGAGTCTGGTGCTTCCCACGCTGCGTAAGGCAATGTCTGCATTCATGGAGCGGCATCCAGAACGTGCCCAGGATGAGTTACGCATTTACTTTCTAGCTGCTCCGAGTGCTTTGGCTGGTGCTGGCGAACAGGTGCCATTCTCTTAACATGATAGAATGGTGTTGCTAGTTCTAAACACTTGTCCAGGGATCTGACGTGGATGTACTAGTGTATGTGCAAGAACTTCCAATCAAGCGGAAAGGAGAGCTGGTCACTGCCGCTTTGCGACCAGCACCTCGTCGTGCTGATCCTCAGGTTAAGGACGTGAAGTGGAATATGTACCATTACTCTTGATCTCAAAAAGGGGGCGTGCAGATATGGCTAATCACCTGGCGCATAGGGCACGTAAGGTGTATGAATCCCTTCAAGCCAAGGACGAAGAGGAAGTCATTATGTACGATGACGATGGTCTGGTTACAGAAGGGCTCTCAAGCAATGCATTTGTCATCATCGAGGTACATTGAAGTGGAGTGGATGTGTCTACGGCCATGTGGGCTAACTTTACTTTCTCTCATCAGAATACAGTCCATACTGCCCCTACGGATATTGTCCTGGCCGGTACATTTCGTTCGTTAGTTCTCGATGTGTGCGCTCAGAACAGTATTCCGATCTCTCTGCACTGTCCGCCGGTGTCTCTCATCGACAAGTGGGAGTCCGTGTTCATCACAAGTACGCCTTCTCTGCCAATTGAAAAAAAGATGGGCTTAACAGTTTTGTTGGGCGATAGGCACTACTCGAGCAGTAATGGGAGTAGGCACACTTCGTTACTTTGCAAGGCACCCTGCTACAACTGGTGACGCACATAACGAAGTACAACCGCGGATTATTCGCTTTGAGCCCACGCCGTTATTGATACGCCTTACTGATCTTGTGAGCGAGAGAATGAAGGAACGAGCCACCGCCGTATTGGATTGATTCGGCTACAGCGGGCAAAGACCATCCCACCTTCAAAATACATGGCTTTCACTTCATTCCTTCTGAGAGTTCAACTTCAGCAGCCTTTACCTAGCTCGTTGGTACACTCCCACTATAGCCTGTTTGAGTTATCAGTGAGGCAAGGTCCTGGTCCTGCCTGCGCGCTTGATTCCCTCATGCCATCAAGGCGGGTATATCGTCAGGACGGTCGAAGATCGACGTGCGTACATGATTCTTGCTGCGTGTTGGCGCCCGCTTTTCTAATGTTTGCGAAATGTGTTTGGAACAGACGATAACAGCTATGAGATACAACAATCTTAAAAAGGAGAAGCGCGTCTGTCCGCGCCCGGGGACCGCAAAAAACCACAACGAGAGACAATAATCGAAGGAAAGGGAAGAGGACCGCCAGGTCATAGAGCCTGACTTCTCACCTCTCTTCTCTTGCTGTTCCCTTCTCCTTCATAGCGCGTACAGGGCCCTTGATCTATCCAGCTTGCCTCGCGTCCCAATCTTGAGGATGAACGAGGCGAAATCGTCCGACGAACAGAGCGCCCCCAAGGGAAAGGAAAATGCCCAATCTACAACTAAGGACCTGACGACAAGCAATGGGGACACATCTACTAAGAAACAGAAGCAAAAGAGGAAGGAACACCGGCCTCACAGCAGCAGTAGCCGAAGTAGCCACAGGCCAAGGGACGACAAAGATCTAGTTCCTCCCGACACGCCAAAAGGTATGCTTAGCACAGGCGCCGCTGCGCTGCAGTGGATCCCGAGATTGGAGCTGAAAATCTTTGGATCGATATTAGGGCCATCACCATCCCAAGGGGCAGCGCCGGCAGGGGAAGAGCAGAAGACCACGCGCAAACTTTTCCGGTTTAGCCTACGCACTCGGGGTGGGGTCATTGGAGATTCAGCTGGAAACAATGCGCCTCCGCTCACTCCAACTGCGGTCAAGCGAGTGGTCGCGGAGGCTGATGCTGCCATGGCGGCTGAGACCAGCGATAAGAACACTGATGAGCGGATGACCCGCTCAGGCCCAGTTCCTACAACTTCCTCGGATCAGGTCAACGACTCTACGCGATTGACCACCTCGGGTGACATGCATACTACGGCAGCTCAGTCTGCTTCTTCCAGTGGTGCGTCATCAAACCGAGCGTCGAGACGACTGAGCGTAGCCAAGGACTTTTTCACTCGGGCCAGGACTGGTTCCTTCATCTCTGGATTCCGTCGTGATCGCAGCAACACAAACGAAAATGCTGATACCTTAACTCCTGCTGGTACTGCTGCATCAGCTGAATCTTCGCCAGCGGCTGTTCCGCCTTCGTCCTCAACTTCGATCAAGTCTCCCCAATCGAACGCGCCGGCTGCAGACTCAGCAGCTCCAACTCCAACATCTTCATCCGGACCTGCAGGCACGGGTACAGTGTCTGCTGTCGCGCAAGCTCGGCCGGTCAGACGGCCACGACCTCTCTCGGTAGGCGAGCCTCGTCGGTACAGCACGTTGAGGGAGCGCGGAGCAAAGGGTGGTAATCCCTTCGAATTGGCGGCCGAGAGCGAGGCACGAAGGCGAGGAAGAGGAGTGACAATCAATTCGCCACCTCGCAAGGATAAGGTGGATGTAGAGGCAATGGACCTAGAACAGCGTGGCAAGCGTAGGGACGATGATCGCCATCACCGTCATCATCGAGATCGTGATGACAGGAGGAACCGTGATCGAGCTGACGGCAAGGACAAAGAAAGGGACAAGGGCAGGAGCCGAGAGAAGGAACGCGATAAGGACAAGGAGCACAGAGATAATAAGGAGAAGAGTCGAGAGAGCAAGGACAAGAAAGATGATAGGGAGACGCCTAGAAAGTCTGGATCGCGTGTGGAGCATGTGGACAAGGATCGGGACAAGCGGGATGCTGGCAAGGACCACAGGGAAACGCCGAGGAGGAGTGGCTCTCGTGTCGAGCACGTGGACAAGGATCGGGACAAACGAGATGATCAAGGTAGAGATCGGAGAGACGCCAGTGATGAGAAAGAACTGAGACGAAGCGGATCACGAGTGGAGCGTGCGGATAAGGACAGGGACAAGCGGGATGCTGGCAAGGACGACAGGGAAACCCCGAGGAGGAGCGGTTCTCGTGTCGAGCGTACGGACAAGGACAGGGACAAGCGCGAGATCAAAGATGAGCAGCCGAGGGACAGGAAGGACGACAGGGAAACGCCGAGGAGGAGCGGCTCTCGTGTCGAACGTCCGGATAAGGACAGAGACAAGCGCGACACCGCCAAGGACAAGAAGGACAAGAAGGACAAGAAAGACAAGAAAGATAAAAAGGAAAAGAAGGACAAGAAGGAGAAGAGCAAGAGTGACCGAGATGCGAAGGAGCACGAGTCCAGCAAGCTTGAGGGCAGCGGACGACACCGGGCATTGAGTCGCGGATCGCAAAGAGATGATAAGGACGAAGAGAAGGACCGAACGCAGGATAAAGATCGCGATCACAAGAAGAAGGACCACAGCAAAAGTAAGAAGGACAAGGATAAGGACGGAAGCAAGGGCGAGAAGAACGAGCAGCGAGAGAAGCGCAAGGAGAGCGCAGGGAAGGACAAGAAGGACAGCAAGGATAGGGATTCGAGGGAAAGGAGTTCGACGAAGGGTAAGTCGGCAGGCCATGACGAAGAGAAGTCCCCTGCATCAGACAAGAAGAGGGCACACGGTAGCGACAACAAGAGCAGGGACAAGGACCGGCGAGAGAGGAGTTCGACCAAGGACAAGCATGACCGCGAGAAAGATGAAGTAAAGGAAAAGAAAGAGAAGGATGAAGAGAAGCCAGCCGATGCCAAGGAGGACACCCAAGGGAACAAGGATGAATCAGCGCAGGAGCACAAGGAGGATCAGGCCGCCGCGGATGCGCCTGCGGCCAGTCAGACAGCCGCACCTGAACCACAGCAACAGGAGGAAGAGGAGCTGCCTTCAAGTGAGAACCCCTTCGCTCTTGAGCTCGCCAAGAAGCGCGCCACTCTTCCCCGCAACACGGTAGCCTCTCCCGCTTGCATTGGAGTTACTATCTCAGCGATACTGATGGATTGTTGATGGTGGTCCTCCAGCAAATGTCGCTGCAAATCGATGACATGATTGCTGCAAAGAAGAACAACAAGAAGGCAGCACGCCAGAGCAGGCGCCTTGGGGTGGCCGCAGGAGGTGCTGGTGGCGGTCGACCTGCCGGCCAGGTTCCTACTGCTGCTTCTCCAACGACCACACCTGCTACCGAGGGCTCCGGATGAAGGCCCCCTCTGCTCGTATTGGGTGTGTATGCCCATGAATGTATGACCATGAATGCTCCAAGAGAGCTTGAGGTTAGACCTATGTCTTCCCGCTGTTCCCAACGTTCCCATGATGATAGGCCACACCAAAGAGGATGCAGAACTGCTTCTTCTTGAAGAACTTATTGAGGGAGCTACTCTATGAACACAAGGAAAGGGGGTGGTTGAGGGTAATGATGATATAGGAATGAATGTACACATAAACACACAAAAGTGGTAGTGATGGCACAGCATGACGTCACGTCAAAGCTGGCCACTTGTCCTTCGTTGAACGTTTCCGCGGTTGGCCTTCGGCTGCTGTTGTCGCTGGTGACCTCGGGGCTTGGCGCTGCGGTTTAGGGGGCGGGAGGTGCCTGCGTGCTGTGCCGCTTTCTCCTCCGCCTCCTGGATGTCGCTGCACCGCCGAACCGCTGCCACCGCCGGGGGCCGACGTCGTGTCCTGCATCAGGAGTAGAAGGAGCACCAGCGCCGGCAGTTGCAGACCTGAGGTGGGTTTGGTCGCACCACCGACCTCATCGTGGCCGCCATCAAGGGTGTCCTTGTTGGTTTCCATGATGTGCGTGGCGTCCGTATGTATAAGCTGGTATTCGCCCAGGCAGGAGCTGGAGTAACACAGACAGTGGTGGGAGTGCAGGTGTCGGTTGAGGCAGTCAGGCCTGTTGGGCTTGCTGTCAAACTGCATTCCCCAATCAGGTTTGGACACAGAAAATAACATACCGGGAATAGTTTAACGTTGGAACGAAAGAGTTATGAAAGTTCCATCAATTTGCTAACGAAAAAACCAATGTTGATACAATCGTNGTGCTTGGGGCACACAGTCCCACATCGCTGGGTGTAGATGGCCACCTATTGATGTTGTAATGTAATCCAGCTGGCCATCATAGTGCAGCAAGAGCAGGCGAGGATCCCGTGCCGACCGGTATTGATGGAAGTGTGGCGGAGCTAGGATTACCAGCACTGCCGACTCGACCTATGTGCTCGTGAATGAAAGACACAGCTGAATTCATAGCTTCTCTTGACTTGCTGGCGAGGCTCCCAAAAGCTTGGAATACGTGTACCTGGAATGGGTGGAAAGACACCTGCGAGTAAGCCATAAACCACAACGCACGAATGGGGAACATCTCACCATGTCATCGTAGACTTCGAGCTTTACCTCCACACCATCACGTTTAGCCTTCTCGGCCAATTCAATCCCCTCATCGCGCAGCACCTCCACCTCGCCGACTACAGATACGTTATGAGTCTTTCTGAAAGCCAGAATATATAAGTTATTGCTGTACCTTGAATGAGAAGAGGGGGCAGTCCAGAAAGAGTAGCATTTAGAGGCGAGATGAGAGGATGATTAAGTGGATGCTTGCCTGCGTACATCTGGATAGCAGATCATGTCAGACGGCAAGTGAGGCAGAATAGAGGGTTAGTGATGACTAACCTGTGGGCAGTTGAATGTTTCAGACATAGCAAGGTAATCATACTGCATATTCTCCTGCCAGCTCTTACCGCGGCACTCGAGATCCACCTAATGTAGATACCAGTTAGCAGGTTTGAATGGATGAGTGTGTGGGAGATGAAGGTCACCCATGGTGAGAGACAAACTGCAGAGGAAGGTAGTGGAATGCCAAGTTCTCTCGCTCTGCACGCACATTGTGAGGTGGAAACATAAACACTTAAGCTATCAGACAGCCGTACCGGAGCAGAGTCGCCATGGTGAGCCCTCCTCCAGCCGAATCGCCACCAATGACTATGTTTTGTGGAGGATAGCCCTTTTTCGATGTAAGCAATGCGCATGTAATGAAGTGCATGATCATTCCAAGAACATCAATGTACCCCTCCTTCGGGATCGATGAGCCAGGAGTAAACTGCAATAACATCTTCCAATGCTGCAGGGAAGGGATGCTCTGGAGCGAGACGATAATCCACGGCTAATCACAAGCAGATTCGTCGGCGATGAGTAAATGCAGCAGTGGTTATGTTTGATCAGCTTAACACATACCAAGCACCTTGAGTCCGGCCAGCTTGGAAAATTTAGAGGTGAGGCCCCTGTGTGTGGCGCTGGAGAGCATGCAATAGGCACCGCCGTGAAGATAGAGCATCACATAGGGACTGGCCTGCGCACATGATTGTCACCGGATTTAGCAATGCACACGAACGCTCTAGCGTGCCGATCGACACTGATTAAGCACTTACCCGAGCCGTGAAGTGCTCCACCCATTCGCCAGGAATGCCCTTGATCGTGGTCTGCATTTGTCACACCATGACAAGCAACAACGCTGCTTGTGTTAAAACATTCAGGAGCTCGTGACCAACACAGCACATATCGGGACCACTACCGTCTCCAGCTTCACGCGGGACTTGATCTTGGGCGGACGGCCCACTATACGACGCAGCTTGTCGATGGCTTCCGCCCGCGGCTGTGTGATAGCGGCGCTCGTCCGTATGAACGTCAACACGAGCTCCAGCGCGAACGACCTAAAAATGCACAAAAAATAAGGAAAATCATATTCAGGATATAAATGATAAAATATTTCCATTTTATTTTCAAAATAAAATAAAAGAAAATGGAAAATCAGAAAAGAAAAATGAAGGATGAGACGGACCAAGAGGGACGTTTAGGGCCCCACAACAGACGTCGGAGGGCAGCGCTAGAAAGCGCCGTCATAGCGAGTGACCAAAAACGCAGTTTTCGGAGTAGTCGGAGCACACTAAACAAGAAGCTTGCCTTCTTCATCTTTATATCTTCTCGTTTGTAAAAGAATTAAATCTCTTTCGTATTTTCCAAATTTTCTTGCCAGGCCTGCTTCTCCATGAAGATCCGCAAACGGAAGAGAAGAACCTGTCGGTGATGAAGAGGATGTCGTAGAGGTCGGCAGTAAGCGATATACGGCGAGTAAGAACAGCCTTGCCTTCTTGTGTGAAAAGCCGGCGGTTGCGAGCTCGTTCGCATCGAGGAGAGATTCATCCGCGAAGATAGCCTCAAGGGCGCAGATAATGGCCTTCTTGACTTCGGGCCACGTGTCGTTGTCCTCCCAGAGTGAGGAAACTTCGTTGGAGATCATGTCGAGAATGTGGTATGCCCCACACAGAGCTCCTCGTGGGCTGAAAGAGAGGGCTAGCAATGTGCGTACGAGGTTAGCCCATCCAATCACCGTACTGATCCTCTCATGGCGTGTGACGTTGCCAGAGAGAGTTGCCCTCGTTAGGGCTTCTTCTCCTATTGAAGGTGATACTGATGAGGCGTAGTGACAGCCCAACAAAAGGATGGCGAAGACACAGGCCTCGGGGTCAACATTGAAGACGGTTTGTTGATGCTGGGTGAAAGCGGCGACCCATTGATTGTTGAGCATGGTGGGACAATAGAGAGCCAATTTACCTGCCATGTACATTGGAGGCCATTAGCAAGGCCAATATTCATGAGCAGTTAACAAGTACCTGTGATCGTCATCACCCGATTCACTCGTGCCTTGGTGAGAGCTCCTTCGTTGAGTGCGTTGATGATCATGTTGAGAAGCACCTGCTGCGTTTCTGGAACAGCTATCACGAGCTCGTTAGGTGCCCTGCTGGCGAGATGCTCAAGCAACCCCAATAAGGGCTCGCTTATTCTTTGTTCGACCTATGCCAGTCAGTGAGTAAGGTATCACTTTGTAGTTTGAAACGAGTACCTTCAGAGCTTTGATAATGATAACCAACACTTGCGACGCTGGAACGGATAGATCCGGATCGTGGTAGCGTAGCTCGTCCAGCACCTGTAAGCAGTGTTCAATGCTTTCTGTAATACGCTCTGCTGGCTCGATCTGGTTAGCCTCGATGAGGTGAAAGAGCCAATCTAGTTCTCTCACTGTCATCTTGCACACAGATGGAACCTCGACGGAACCAAACTCCTTCCGCGCTGCGTGAGAGCAATAGAAATTTGTGAGCAACTCAGGGAATCTTAGTAATGGGGAGAATGTACTGGATCTGATGAGCCAATAAAGGCATTCTAGTGTTGCAGAAGTGCTCAAGTCAGGTATTGTCCTTTCTGGCAGACTTAATAGGTTCGGGAGTAAATGCTGGAGCATGTATGCTTGAAGTTCCGTCGAGAGCGTGCCATCTGTGTGCTAACTTAAACCTTTTATCTTCATGAGGTGGCCGGGGTGGCGTACCTTTGCTATGAATACGCTGAAGCCAAGCAACGATGACCTGTGTTGCCCATGCAGTAACTTTCCTATCTCCAGACTATTCCTGTGTTAGGAGGCAGCTCACCCATGATAGAAAATAAGGAAGAGGAGCATGTACAAGAGGTGATCGGCGTAGGGTCAGGACCTTATCGAATAAGTTCTTGGCTATTTCGTCTTGCAATTCGTCATCAAAGAATGGAATGATGCTGCCCATAGTAATTAGGAGGGATATCATCACTTTTGGATGGTCTTCTTCTTCCATTCGTGCAAGGAGCATATCGAAGAGTGGCCTTCTAAACTTTGTATCAATGGGAGCTGGGCCATCAACAAGCTCGCTGAGCACATCGAACCCTATCATTCGTACTCTCGGCTTCGACATATGTCAAGAGGCAGATACTACGATAAAGAGGCTGGGATACTTTACCGAAGGATCAGACACGCAGGCTTCCATGATTCGACCCACTTGGGACCACACAAATTCAATGGCAGCAGGTGACTCACTTCGACGAAGTATGTACAGCAAGAAGAGAGCACTCTCCCTGTGAACAAAAAACATCAGTGAGTCATCGCCAATGTCATACAACAATGAACGCAATACCTGGCTTGCCAAGTGCTATTTGGGTGTAAACGAGCCTCAATGATGGGAATAAACTCTCTGAAGCATTCTTGATAAGTTTTATGCAATACTGTGATGCAGGAAAACGAAATGGCAGATTGGATACTCTCAGAATCGTCTGCTCTCTCTGCTCCTGTTGGTGTGCGCAGAGGGTCAAGTCCATCGCTGCTGAAACAATTGGAATTGACAAAAAGGGCGTGTACCTCGTTTAGCTCGCTTACGCAGTTGCTTTGCAATGAGATGGCGCAGTTCGAGAGGCAAAACGGACAGGTGTTGTTCAAAAATGGTCAAGTGATTCAAGATGCACTTGATTGCTAGATCGACCAGGCTCTTGGCTTCAACGTCCAATATAATGTTGTTTGCCAGAACTCCTGCTAACCTGTCATGTTCAGGACCAGGGATCAGATAAGAATTAGAGCGCATGTGGCTCTTGAGTACAAATTGAACATTACCGTGGTAGAGCTGCTTTTATCGCAGCTTGATATCGGCCCAGCACCAGCCAGTGGCTCAGAGATTCCACAGCAGCTGTGGCTACATGTGGGTCCTGATCCTGTTAGTTTGGGCATTCTGTCAGTGGCTTCAAACATCGGCTCCAACGCAAATACGAACCTGCAGGCCAAGCAGCACAAGTCTCATTCCTTCTTCTGGTGGCATGTGGGAAGACAAACCGAAAATACAATGATATGTCGATTTTCGCACAGCAGGACTCGGATCGTGCTCACACAGTGTGGACAATGTCTGGAAAACACTCTTAACAAACTCACCACTCATGATCCTGCATTGGATGCGTACCTTGACATGGGTGCCCACGACGCCACAGCATCGGTCCAATGCGCTGATGGCGCGTCGGCGGATGCGGTAGGATACATGATGCAGAGCAAGCCTCTCCAGCACATCTTGGAACGATTCTAAACCCAGCGCCAGACGAGATGACAATACACGAAGGGCCTCTGCGCTTCCAACCATCCCATCAGTCAGTGCTTGTCACCCAGGCAAGAATAAACGACAGTGGAGGGCGTGCCCAACATGAGGGTCTCATCGCCAGACTCCAGCACGCTGCGTAGCGCTGATCTGACGGCTTCTGTCGTGTGTATGCGTTGGTATTTGGAGAAGTAAGTTCCTGATTGCCAGGTCAGTACCATGTGTATGGAGGGCCATCGTCAGCACAATGTGGAGATACTTGCGCAACTCGAACAGCCACGAGAACGCATGGGCAGCCATACGGTGAGCGCGGTGAAGCCTGTGCAGAATGGCTTCCACTAGATGCTTGTCCATTATCTGTGCGCTGGTGACAACGCATAAGACTGGTGCAAGAGCGTTGAAGATGGCCCCCTTGGTCGCAGCTATCCCCTCCACATCATCATTGCTGTCGTGGCGATCCAAGAAGGAGAGGCAGGCATGTGAAGAGCTCGATGTGAACAACCATGCCCACAATACCTCCCATGTCACCGGTACTGTAATGTCGCTGAGTTCGCCCACCTGGCTAGGCTGTTGCAAGAGTAGTTGAGTGCTGAGATCTTCCAAACCTCTCATGCANGTGTCCTTGCATGTTCTGCAAGATCTCCCGAACGGTTGGATGAGCTTTCTCAATGTACTGGTGTGGCATGGACACATCGAGGTTGAGGCGAAGAAGCAGGCCGGCGGCCGTTTGCTCTGAAGTGTGGTATCTCCTGATGTCTTCTGAATTCCACGCTTTTAAGATTGTGCGTTCAAGTGCTTCCATTCGCTCCGCAACTGTCCTCGCCAATCTGTACAAAGAAGCGTGGCGTCAGTGAAAACAGTGGGTACACACATACGGACATACTGTGGTTGCACAGCTAGTAAAGCATCGTGATATTCGTTCCCTGTAGCATAATCGCCTAATAAGTCGCACGCAGCGCCAGCTACCTCTGGATCTTGGTCCTGGGTGAAGGAGCAAAAAACTAAGATCCTTCCCTCTTCTCCATCTTCTTCCTGGAATGGAGACATGCATGTACCTCCAGTCCAAGCGTAGCAAGGCGTATAACTTCGCCTGGAGATCTAACATGATGCATGCAGTATTGATAGGCGAATGCCCGCACTGATGGGCTTGGATCGTGCTCGCACGCTGCACTCACCACCTGTTCATGCGTACATGAGTGATAAATCTTGAAGATAGCCCACTATGCCTCAGCCTGATACAAAATGAAACACATGTACGTGCCTGTTCAATTGGCTTCCAATTGTTCGAATCCTTGGCAGCATTGAACGAAAGGGTACGAAGAGCGCACTTTCGCAACATGGAACGTGAATGGCCAGTGGCGATCCTTTCAACTGCATCCTGAAGCGATCGCGTGTTGGCAAGGGTCCAAGAAGACAGCACGCTGAGTGCCTCTGGAGAACGGCAAGTCAATTGTTTGTTACGTATACGACGGCTAAAGGTGAATTCATTCAGATCCAAGTGCAGTGATTAGGAGGGAGTGTGGGACACCTTTGATGAGATTGTCATCATGGCCTCGAAGGACTGTGTCGAACGCTGACCTGGTTTCCTCTGCCTCTCAAACCCAATGAACCACTGCACCGAGTAGGATTCTGCAATGAGGGTAGTACCGTGCTTGGACAATGCAAGGGCGAGAACCAAACGAAGATCCCCGCGCACACGTTGCATGTCCCTGTGTCCGGCCTTGTAGTGAGCGCGCCTCAGCCGTCGAAGCATGCGCTCGACGATGTGGTGGTCCAGTGCGGGCACCGTGCGAATGGCCAAGCACGGTGCAAGCAACTCGAACAGGGCCTTCCCTACCACCACTTCCTCCTTGTTCTTCTGGTCGTTGCTGCTGGCTGTGCTCTTGTTCTTGTCGCCTTCCTCTTCTTCTTGCATAGACACCACTTCTTTTCTTGGGTCACAACACGTCGCCACCAAAGTGCCCTCATCTTCATCAACCTGGTGATGGTCATCATCATCATCAACACGATCCAAGAAGGAGAGGCATGCATGGGGAGAAGCTGCCGTGAACAGCCACTTCCACAGCGACTCCCACGTCACCACCATCCCTTCGCCCATCGCATCCACCTCTGCCACCACTACCGCCGCAGCGTCCTCCTGCTGCTGCTGGACCACCTCGTTGGCGATGCTGGTGAGGAGTGCACGGCGATCGCGCATCACGTGGACAAAGGCAGCATCGGCGGGGCGCTCTATCTCTTCGTCCTGATGGTCGAGCAGGGTGTGCGGATGGAGGCCCAGGCTTCTCAGCATGCGCGCTGTGGGCTTCAGAAAAAAAGAGGTGGTCAACGGGGCGGTGGGCTGGGCGCCAAGCTCGGCGTGCCAGGCGCGTAGCACGGCGCGCTGCACCGCCTTCAACTCCTCAGGTTGCTCGTCCTCCCCCTCTGCCGCTTCCATCCTCTGCGCACTCTCAATTTAACAAAACAAGATCGATTTTTTGTAACTTTCTTTTGAAACTCGTAAGAAGTTAAACTATTTAAGAAGAGCATTAACAGGCACCAGGAAGAGGGATTGAAGGCTGTGAGAGGTGCTGTGCTCTGTGTCTGGCATAAGCTGAGGCCAGTTGACTGTTAATAGTGCATTTATATTAAAAGCCCAGCATCTTCTCAGATTGACCAAATCGCAGGCTGTTACAAGCAAAGAAGTGGTGAGGAGGATGCTGTGCTAGGAAAACATTCAAAGAGTACATGTCAAATATGCCATTCTCAATGTGGGCAACAGCAGCCTCATTGTCAAAGTCACAATAGTTGCACACACTGCACAAGACAAGCACCCTCTTGTCATGCATCCACTCAAAGCCCTGTTGGATTGTCAAGAGTGATTCTTGCACTAGTTACAGTTGAAGTACCAGTTCACAGATATGCTGGCCACATATTATTTTCTCCAAGCCATTACTCTTACACCATTTCTCTGAGATATCTTGATGAACTAGAGTCATGAGTGGGCTGATGCCAAGAGTGAACAGATGAACAGATATACCTGAACCCCAAGTATAGCCATATCCTTTGGGAACGTCTCCCCAGCCAGGGCCCTCATCTGCATAGGAATAAAGCAGATCACATAATGGTCCATAATCTGGAACAGTAGATGGTCTGCACACATTTCCCTTCAGCCAACACTTGGAGGATGGGGAGGTCTTGGTACTTGGATATCTTAGTTATGTCTTCCAGGCTACGGAGATCTGGGGACAATCCTCCTGATGCACAGAAGAACTGTACACACCAATTCGTGAAGTCATTACTCAACCTTCTGGAGGAAGTACCTTGTCATCAATAACAGCAGAAGTTGGAAGATGATTAAATGTACAGCACAGAGTTTTCCACACTGAAATCCCTGCTCTACCAAATAGTTTCTTGCACTGATCGTAGAACCCTAGATGCGGCTCATGGAGTCACATTCATGCTGACCTCGCAAGAGATGGATCCTATCTGGATATCTCACCTGACGACACAGGAAACCCGTCCATGAGCTATGACCTAAGGAGAGCTTGGAAACGATACCTTGAGAGCCAGGAGAGTGCAGTATACGTCCAAACCGCGCTTGCCATGTGGTGTGTAGTTTCCGAGAAAAAGGTAGTTTGCCTGTGGCGGCGGTCCTTCTGTGCACAGGATCATTTTGCACTTCAGTTTGGGGCACGTACAATACTGGAGGGTCTTACCAAGATGAAATAGATTCATGAGGTCATCGAAGTGGCCTCTGGCGCCAGAAGCCACAGTAATGGGTGACTGGAGTCGTAGCAGGTGCGGTTCTGTTTGAAGAACTTCAATGGCCTGAGAAAGGAGGAACGGTCAAGAGAGGCCACAGTCAATCCTTTAACAAACCGCAGCACCTTGTAACACAGGGCCTGAACGGTGGCAGGGTGGAGCATGAGCCCCTTGCTCAATTTGATCAAGCACTTGTCCATCATGGGCCAGGTCGTATGCCATCTGTAGCACTCTTTCCAAGTATTGAAGAGCTTCATCTTGATCTTGATAAAGTACCTAATGTTCGTCCTCCTTGCGGCGAGCCGTGAGGTGTCCTCCTCCGCCATGGCGCTGGTCTTCTTGGCATCGCTTTCCTCTCTATTGTTAAGGCGTTCCCTGTCCCTGCGCGACACTGCCGCCATCGTGAGATGAATCATCATTTTGCTTCTTCATTTATCCCAAAATGGATAAATGATTAAAAAAAGCCATGGACGCACCAGGAGCCTTGAAGCTGTGGGTGCCCACACCCACGTCCACTGCCAGCAAACAGGACTGAAGGTCTCCAGGCACCGCGCTGGCCTGCTTGCCCTCTCGCCAATTGAGAAAGTCCCGCATAGACCAGTGGCGCCAGAGCGAGTCGTCATGGATAAGCGTCCACAACCGACTACACGTCCCACCCAACGCGTACACGTCCCGCAGCGCCGCCGAACGGCCGGCGAGGGAGGCCACATGATGCTGATCTCCCTCCAACGTGGATGATGACAGTGGAGAGCTGGCGCTACTCGTTCCCACAAACCTGATGATGCACACGAGGAGCTCGTCGGGTAGTGCACACAGGTGGCAACATACCTCCATCTTCTCCTCCTCCCCGTCCTTCTCTCGTAGCGTAGAAAACGTTTCCAGAACCGACATGGTTCGCCTAACAAATTCCTTTTTGGCAAATTATTACGATCAAACGTAATCAGTTTGCAAAGGCATTTGGGAAGATAGAGAACCAATTAATTTCTTCTTTTCTTCGAATAACTTAGGTCCGACTCGACCAGTTCTGAATGGACCTTTACTCTTCATGTGGCCTTTTATTATTATTATTACTTTGTTATCAGTACACACAAGCACATGAAGAGGGCACAGAGGAAGTGGCGCAATGCAAACCGAAAACGATACAAGGTGACCACAACAAGGTGCACCCCAAAACACTGTTGTTTGACGGACGACCTTTTCTTTAATCGAACGAGTTGGTAAGGGGTGTGGGTGTAGACGACACTGTCGAGGAACAAGCGGACGGAGTTCGCCATCTGCCTGATGAGATGGTGTGCGAGGTGCTTCAGTGGCTGAGTGTGGCTGACCTGGCCTGCTGCCAGCTTGTATGCTCACACTGGCGCGCCCTCCTGCACCCAACTCCGCACGCATCCTTGTGTGGTTCAGTGTTGGCTTGTGGCCTGTGGAGACGAGCCTACTTGCGCACTTGGCCACTCTCCTCCACGACGGCAAGCACGGCAAGACAGGTCCAACCGGAAGGCTGCTGCTGGCGCGACGTGGCGTTGCAGAGACTGCGGCTCCAGGAAAGCCTGGATTGGTCCCGTGGTACCTGCATTCTTTGTACTTGATTGGCGGGACAATCATCACTCACAGTTGTGTCTGTAGGCATGAAGGCTGTCGCATTGAAGGTGGCAAAGGAACTGGTCGGCGTGGAGCCTGAAGGTGTATGTGACCGGTTGCAACAAGTCTTGAATCAGGCAAGCATGATCCAAGAGCTTGACAAGCAACACAAGATGAAAGAGTATGGTATCAGTATCAGCGGGCTGACTGGTGGGAATCTCAAAGGTGTTGATCAATGCAGGCAGATAGGAGCAAAGTTGAGCAACCAAGCATGGAGGGAGTTACTCAAAGGCACCTATTGGACCTTCCTACGCCGCCGTGAAACGTACAAGGATGTGGGTTGGCAGGGATACTACAATTTCATGCACACGAATAAGGTGAAGGTGAAAGTGGTAGTGCACAGCGTGGTCACAGGCCTGCCACTCTACATCTCCTTCTGCTCTCGACACACGCTTGTTAATGAAGGAGAGGATACAGACGATGAGGACTACAAGTTCCTGCAGCTCTCGAGTACGTTCTTCTGTGGCAGGTGTTCACTTAGTGCAGCTTTGCTCACATTCCAATGTTAGTCACCCCAATCAAACAATTCAGGTTGGCTGATGAGGGTGATCAGATTGACTACAACAACGTGCTGAGACAGCTGTCTGACTTCCTTGTGGGAGAGGATGAGACAACAACAAATGAGGCAGAGACCTTCCTCCAGGCGATCCTTAATGAATATGATCTTGATCGTGACATCACAATTCTTACCCCTTGGAGCTATAGTTTAGACTCCTAGTATTCATGCAATCTTAACAACAATGATGCTCACTTCATTCCTCCCAGGCAACATGTCCTGTTCACTCTTCTCCGTCTTCTTCTTTGAGAGACACTGAATGCCTTGAGGCACGTAGTTTTTTAAATGGGGAATCTCAATGGATACAATGCATCCATAAAGCGAGCCAATGGATGGAGGAAGACTGGCCATGATCGTACTGGTGTACTGGTCATGCATGCTAAATCTTGCTCCATGCAATGGCCTACGCATTCCTAAGCGTACCTCTCTCTATATCGTCCTTCCAGCTGCTGTTTCTTGGTCAGGTTCCTGTTGCGTACATTCTCCAGGTAAAAGTCGCACTCCCTCTCGTTGACTATCTCGGCTGCAGATAAATGGTATTGAGCAGTGGCGGAGTGTGAATGAACAAGAAGGAGGTGGTACCCCGCAATGCGACTTCGAGGAGTTCCTGGTTGGCGTTCCCGGTTTGATTGTTAATGCGCTTGAAGGCCTGACCCGCAAGCCGTGCTTCATCCTCTAGTCCCCTACCAAAGCGCTGGACGCAGACGTTGCCCACCTCAAGTGTGTTGTTGTTGATTTGGTTCTGGATAACGCAGTGTTCGGTGATGGGGTGATGGCCGCATATACAGGTACCATCATGCTCTTCGTACACGCCGACGAGCTTCTTTGCCTCGGCCCACTGCTCGGAAGCACTGTGCTCTAGGACGATACTCTTTAGCGTGTTGAAGTTGTGAGTCACTGGGTGGAAGGCAGAATGCCGTTACGCCGGCCAGCCCAGAAGCGATGTCCT
>CDEZ01019442.1:0-10834 GCA_000826365.1 Acanthamoeba royreba | reverse complement strand
CCGTGCACCATGTTCTCACGGTGAATGAGGTGGCACGTCTTCTCAAGGAGATTGAGGAGATCCGAGATGTTGTGTGAGTACTCGTTGAGGACATCGCTGGGCTCCTTACGCTTGGTGAAGGACACGACGGCACGTGGCCGGTCGACCTTGGCGTAGACGATACCATTAGATACCATATCGCTGATGAACCGCTCCAGCTCGGCCTCTGGCAAGTCGAGCAGCTGTGCAAAGCGCGAGGTCGCGATGCGCTCGTAGTACTGCGCTACCACACGGATGTTATGTTCCACGACGCGGGCCTGAAGATCCTTGAGCATAGTTTCGGCGCTCTCGGCAAACGATGGCAGCTGCGTGAGTGGACCCTTGTACTCATTGAGGAGCGTGGGCCAGCGGATGAGCTCAGTCGTTGTGAAGTATTTAAGAAGGCGCTTGTACTCTGGCAGCTCGGCCAGGCGCTTATCGGCGTAGATGCGGTTGAGGAGGTCATACTGTTCGTTACCATAGGGCGCCAGCACGACGTTGATCGCAGCGAGCGTGAGGGCCGGCTGCCAGCGGCTCTTGTCGGCGAGAACGGCCGGCGTGTCGTAGATGGCCCAGTGCGAGCGGGCAATGTTGAGGTAGTCCTTGCTGTGGGTGTAGAACTTGACCATGAGCAGGTGGTAGCTCACCTTCATCTCCTGGAACTCGGGCTTGGACAGGGCCTTGTTGGTGACCTTGCGCGAGATGATCTGCGCGCGCACGAAGTCGCCCTTGGCGAGACAGAGTCGAATTTGCTCAAGAATGAAGTCGAGCTTCTCGCGCGCCTCCATCGTGCCGAAGCTCTCCACCTGCACCTCCTGCAGGAGCTCTGCCGCCTCATTGACGTTACCCTCGGCCTCCTTCATCTGCGCCAGCATACGCGTGAGACGAGCGCGCTCGACCTCGACGAAGATCTTGCCCTCCGTGATCGTGCGCAGCGTGTCAATGAGATCGAGCTTGGTTGTCTTGTCCGGCAGCGTGGGGAAGGCATCCATCGTCACCTGCACTGACGTCTGGATGGTGTTCCTGAATTGCTGACGCCTCTTCGAGATGACGACCAGCACCTCCTTCAATCGCGCCCAGTCGCGCGCCTCCAGACATACCTCGACGATGCAGCGCGCGATCTTCGTAGTGGAGATCTCATCGCCACCCTGACGGGTCTGCTTCTCAAAGGCCAGGAGCCGATCGACGGCCTCGGCCAGCTGCGTCTTGGCCTGCTCTCGCAGTTCGGGCAGGCGGGTCTGCACCTCCTGGGAGAAGTCCTGCTCCATCTTCTTCTCCTTGTCGGTGTCAGGCATCTGCGAGTAGATCGTGTTCATCTCCATGGCGTCGATAGCGAAGTAAATGCAAATCTACAATAATGGGTGCTCTCTTCTAATCTAATGTTTGCTCTCTCGCAGCAAATGTAGTACTAAGGAAGGATGGCTCAGATCGAATTGATTCACCTGAGCTCCTTCTGTGTGATTTTTTGAAATCAAAAGCGAAGTAGCAGATGGGGAGATGCGGACTGGCTGTGTCGATTTTTTCTTCTGATGATGTCTGAACAGCGGCTACGCGCAGATCACTCACACCTCAGCCTTTGCTGGTGCTGTTTTCAAAAATTTCCAAGTATGAAGGAAATGATGTTTTCTTGGATATTTTCTTTACAGGACCTTAGCCTGGATCAGGCAAGCGTACCTCCCCGCAGAAGAGCGAGAGAATCGGGAGGAATAGGAGTTTGACCGAATGGTGTGTCGATAGCTAAGGTCATCGTTGGGGAGTATTCGTACCCGAACCAATGAGAATGTGACTCCGTTGGATCATGCAGCTCTGGTCGCTTCAGCTGAACATAGGCTCCCGATGCATCCGTGGGTTTTGTTTCCGCTTCGGACCTATGCTGATGCATGGTATCACTGCTGACATTATCCTCTGTTTTTCTTCGTTTACTGCCACGAAGGCTGATGTCTCTCCCGAATTCATCAACCATCCGCGGTTCCTGTTCTCGCCTTTGCGTTGGCTCCACCTTTTTCCGTTTCTTCGGCGCGCTGGATGACCGTCGTGATGGATCAGGATCGAGTCGTTCGTATATGAGATGAGTGCTCAGTTCGAGCGTACGAGCCTCCGTGGCAGTAAACAAGGAAGAAGAACTCGATGATGAGTACTCAGCTAATTTCTGTACAAGTAGCAGTCTTGCCTCCACTAACTCTGCTGGGTTCATGAACAAGGGCCCTGCACATGTGGAGAATTGCCTCAGTTCTTGTTTATCAATGTAACGGTATCTGTTTGCATGTACCATTTTCAACGTCCTCTGTGTTGCAATGATGTTGGAGAGCCTCAGGGAGGAATGGCTTGCCCTGGAGTAGATATAAGGAACAGGTGCAGACAACAACCTTTCAGGACGTACCCAAGGCGGCATCAGGGCCATACAGAATTGGTGGGGGCGTAAGGGAACGGAGCGATTGGGCCAGCTTTCTTTCCAGCTTACAGTTGACACTGATGCATTCGTTGGGCAACAATCTGCTGCCGAGCTAGAAGACGAGAATGTCCCTCTTGTACCCTCAGCTAATCGCTTTAGTCGTTCCACCATCGCACGAGGCGAAGGAGCATCCCAGTGTGGATATACGTAGTCATAATCTGGGCATCTATACATCGTCCTTTTAGCGTCTTATGGAAGTGGACCAGAAACGATATGTAAAGGGACGTACTCAAAATCAAGATACATGCGCATGTTCCATGCAAGGCCCTTCATATACTCATCCGCTGTTGGTTGACTGAACGTTCGCTTCCTCTGTTCCGGCACTGGAACGGCGTTTTGTTCCTCGTTGGGAATTGCCTGCTCATGAGACTTCCTTTCCTCTTGTTGAACGGCGCGGTCTGTCTCGGATTGGTGGTAAGATGGAGGAAAAAAAGATGGATTACGCAGAAGGAACGTCGCGAAGAAGGATGCATCGATTGAGTGGTTCGTGGGATCGTAAAGATAGCGATCTACGAATTCAGGCAGGTCCTCCAGCTGCTCTGAACCCTTGAGCATGCGGTAGGTACGCCACAAATTGTCTAATTTGGCTCTGGACAATAGAGACATCAGTGTAAGCCATACTCCTCATAATTGAGCGAGCGTACTTGTGAAGAAGCGGAAGGTAGTCGTTGCCGGTCAGAAGGACCATGAAAACGAAGTCAACTGCAATTCGCTCCGGTCGGTCGTGTACGAAAGCTCTGCGCAATCGATCAAAAAATGCATCGGTAGAGAATCTTGTAAAACAATCGCTTTCCATCAAACTTGCAGTCGCATCATGGTTATCCTGACGCAGTACTGAAACGTCGACTTGCCGCGTGCTGGCCATGCACAACCCTGTGAAGGAATCGTGTCAATTTATCGCTCAACTACACTTTGGTAGTCAGCAGAAAGAACCAATCAAGTACAGATCTGAATCATCACTGATGATTGCATAATGCGGCCTGGCGCGCTCAGAGGGCTCACATGCTTTCGGTAACGCAAGGCTCATAATATGAGCCACCTTCAGTTCTGCCTCCCCTGTGCAGTCAAGAAGTTTAGGACGTTTAAGGTGAAGCATTTAAGGTCTTACCAGGCGTCGTGGCGGGAGATACGACAAACTGCAGATTGCGCAGGGTCGGCTCATTCACAAGCCGTGAGCAAGCATAGTGGCACAGCGCATCACGCACCTGCAGACATGCGGTTTGATTAGCAAGATGAACAGGGCGGCAAACTCTTGCACTCAGGCAAACCAGGGAGGCCTCTCGTCACCTGTTCCATGAACACAGTGCCGGGAGTCAGCTGCAAGGCATCAATGCCTAAGCGCTCCGTACGTCTGTTGCCGCTGGGGCCCTGATGATGGCATTGCATCAGACATTCAAATGTCGATCAAACACGTTTCAGTCGAGTCCATAGCGGCGCCACACGAAGTAACAGCCATACCCTCATCCTTCGCCGGCGCTGCTCTGCCCACTTGGCGGCTGGACCTGTCATAACCAACGGTCAATAATCAAATAAATCATATTATTGTAATAAATATTATGATTAATTATAATATTTTATTTATGTTTATTTGATTTTTTATTATATTATGTATTTTTTACCTGGACCGTCGAGAGCAAGGATGACGGTGTGGTGTGGACGAAGGGCCAGCAGGAGGCGGTCTAAACGTTCGGTCAGGTGCTGGAAGAAGAAGAGTTCGTGCGTGGCCGCCTGGCACAGGCGGTGCAGCTCCCCGCCCAGGTCAATCCCCACCGCTTCCACATGCCCCCATCCTTCCTCCTTCACCTGCTGCTGCTTCTTCTCCGCTTCTTCTTCCTCTTCATCACCACCGGCTCGCCTTCTGCCACTTGCTGCTGCCGGCGTGCCGCCATTCCCACCACCCCCAGCAGGTTGATGGTGCGAGAAGCACGACCCAAAGTGGGCGTGCAGCCATGACCGCAGGCCACTCACGCCCATCAGAGAAGTCAGAGTCACACAAGGCCTTGCTCACTGCATTCTCTGCATTACTGCAGACGATGACCGGCCCGAGAGGGAAGGAAACGAACTTAGTGAACACATGTCCGAGAGGAGGACATCTGGGGCGATGTTGATCGTCCGGACGATGGGGAAGCATCATAGGAAGACATCACGAAGTACCTGGCTTGCTCCTACCAATACAGGCTAACTGATGAAGTTAACAATTGGTAACTGAGAATCCTCACATACCAGACACAGCCCCAGAGGGAAGGAGTAAGGGCAAGAGTGCATCGACAAGGGCTAGGCCACGGGACGTTGGTCGCAACCCGGCCACGGCGTCATAGACGAGGAACCCTTGCTGCTGAAGTTCTTTAACCTTTCCCATGTTTAGCACCTGCACATAGAACGAGTATCAAGTAAGAGTGGCTCTTGCTGACTTGAGTGTTATTCCTTTGGCTGTACCTCGTCGATAGTTCGCCCAGTATGTCGCATGAAGCTTTGAGGGCTGATGCCTTCTTGGATACGCATTCCATTAAGCAGGAGTTCTTCGACGCGTTCTGTGGGCGTAACTGTCTTCTGCTCTTGCGTTCCATGACCTTCTTTCTCCACTGCATCAAGCCACTTGGCAGGCACCTTGGTCTGCTCTCCTTATCAGTATGACAATCAAGCAATAAGGAGATTTCACTGTCTACCTGAGCAAAGGCATGACGATGTCCATCGGGTGTTGTCAGTCGCCCATGTGCACCAGGACCCACACCGACCCAATCCTCGCTCCTCCAATAGATAAGATTATGTCTAACAATGAGGCACATAGTGTACGGTCAAGTCAAACCTTCGTCAGCAAAAAGAACGAAGGTTACCTGCTTTCCTGTCCTGGCTTTGCAAAGTTGGATATCTCGTACTGATTATACCCTGCTTCAAGCGCCACATTCACTGTGGCCTCGTAAAGGTCAGCTATGCGCTCCTCGTCTGGATAGAGCACTGCAGCAAGATCAGCATCAACGCAGGGAGTAGGATAAAGAGGAGAAAAGAGTTTACAAGCGTCTTTGGGCGTGGCTGGTTGGAAAGCTCTTCGATAGAATACAGTGCCGGGTTCAAGGGTGAGTGAGTAGAGAGAAATATGTCCATTCGCCAACGATAAAGCATGCTGTATGCAGAGATGAGTTGCAAAAGCCTGACGTTATCAATGCCAACGCTACCTTCAGTTCTTTCCGCCACTCGTCAACACTCTGATTACGATGTCGAGCATAGATGAGATCGAACGACATCCGAGGAAAGATCTCTTTGGCCATTTCTATCGCCCTAAGTGCTTCCTTGGATAGAACACCTTTCTGTAAGTCATCCTCAGTTGCCAAACAACATTCCAGTGCGAATGAACCTCTGGCGAGTGAGCACGGCCCAGGTACTTGAGATCATCAGGATTTAGTGACTGTGGCACATTCAATACGAGAATGAGAAGGTGAATTCGCGCATATCTCATGTACACCACTAACGCAGTACCTGCACGCCAATACTCAATCGATTGATGCCCGCCTTACGAAAGTCCCGCAGTTTGCTGACTTCGACTGACTGTACCAACATGCCAAGTGGATGCTCATGAGCACCATTCCAGGGAGGACGAGAAACCGTAGCGCATCAGTCATCAAGCGTACAGTGGGATTGGCCTCCATGGTGATCTCGGCCTCGGACTCAAAGCCCCACATGTTGTCGATGAACTCGAGCACTTCTTCCATCACCTTGGGCTGTTGTCACGATGATCACATACATTCAACATCAACTTCATCGTGAGTCACACAACTCATTCATCACCTTTGCCTCTCCCGCGCGCGAGAGAGCACCTGTGCTAACGAGGGCGTGCCGCCACCGAAGAAGACACTCCGCACCCGGCGCCGAAAAGCCCTCGCGCGCCCGTGCCCGTGGTCTTCCAGAAAACGGGCGAAGAAGGCCAGCTCGTGGCGGTAGGCCTTCCCCATCCGCTCGTGATCGATCCCCGCACCGCCCTTCTCCGGCAAGTAGCGATTGAAATCGCAGTAGGGACAGATGCGCGCGCAGTAGGGCCAATGCACGTAGATCCCCAAGGCAGGGGACTGGGAGTCATCACCCGTCACGTCGAGAGATGATGAAATAGGCCGAACAGCAATTTGTGTAGAGCCCGGATATCGAGATATAGTTGCCGTACGTGCCGGCAGTTGAGCGCCGTACAAGCGCGCCATCGGACGTTGGTCGTGGGCCAAGGAAGATGACGCGCCGCGCAATAATTTCCTCTTCATCTCTGCCTTTGTAATTGAAATTGATCAATTAAAACACTCCCGCCAAATGCCTTACGCAGAAAAATTTGAAAAATTTGCCAGCTGGGAATCTGTCCCTCTTGATAGGACCCTTGACCTCAGCGAAGGGAGGAATCCCCTGCGAAGTGCACAGACCTGACTGTAGATTAGAACTAATAGAGGTGGGGAGGCTCCAAAAGAAGAGTGATAGTCTCGGGAAGGAATTTAATTGTTGAAGGACATGGGTAAGATAACAACATTCTAACCCATGGCGTACTTGCGGGAGTGGGTGATGGGCGGTGGCATGCGTGCATAAATGGCGTCCTGAGAGCGCTCCACAACAAACAGTGACTCACCATCATCCCCAAAACCAGCATAGAGTATCCATCCGTATCTGCGGTATCGTACGGTAAGTGAATCAATTCCAGCATTGAACATGATGAAGAGCAAAGCTAGGATGATCGTACTCTCCGAACTTCGTGAAGGTAGGCGGGCCGACCTAGATTAAAGGATTAGGTTCAGCAGCAAATTAGCGGCGTGCAGCACTGATGAAGATGAAAGATGTACCTCAGGCATCGTCAGGACCGTGATCCCAGCTGGTGAGACGAGAAGCATTTTGTTTGATGAGGGAACGAAAGAGATGTCAAAGACTGCTTGCTTGCGCGCCTCGAAGGGCAATGGCTTGTTCATTCTGCGTTAGATTAGTGTGAGATGAGAAGCTCGTTATCACAGCCATGGGCACGGACGCAGCCCTACCTCCTGGAAAAGGCCATCTCCTCAAGATCGTAGAAGATAATATCGTTTGACACATCTCCTCCCACATTAACCACGGCCGTTCGGGCAGCGACGAGCTCTGCTGAACCTGGCCTAAATGCCAAGGCCGTTACGCCCGCGTTGGCATTGTCCGGTGGTGGCAGTGTTCCCTTCATCTTTATCTCCACCTGATGGAACGCGATGTGGAAGTAAGCTTCAACTCAAGGCCACAAGAGAAAAGGATCGCCACCTGGCTGCCATTCTGTATGACTTGGAAGAGCTCAACCTGACCACCAGGCCGTCCAGCGGCAAACCATTTTCCATCGTCGGACGCAGCAGTCACACCAGTCCACACTTGACTATTACGCGTCCACTAAAACGGACCAATAACATAAGACTAGCATGTCCCAAGGAGCTGAATAGAGGGACACTTACATCAGGAGAGAGCGAAGCCACGACAGATGGTGCCGCGGCGGTAGCCATCAACTGAATTCCTCCGTCAAATCCACCTGCAGCTATGTAGTCATCACCCACCCAAACAACCCTGAGGAGAGAGTAAGCACGAAGCCTCCCATTGCATGGATCTCAATCGGAGTGAGTACCAGGCGACTGGACCGGAGACGCCCTGGATTTCCCGCTTGCTCACTGCGAGATTGGTATGGTGTTTCGTGTTCACCTCCTCTAATCGGAAAATCTTGAGGCCCGCCGTGTCTGCGCAAGCGATCGCCTCACCATTGGGAGAGAGTTTGCTATCGATTATCTTCTCACCAGCCTGTTGATGACATTCACCGATGTCGCACAAAGGATAGTGAGTGATGAAACGAACGATCCAATAGCTCGCAGTGAAGTGGTTACCTTGATGACTATTCGAGCTAACATTTCTGGCATGTTGGCGATGGGCAGCTGCAGTCCCGACTCGTCCGGATTATTGGCCACTAGGGCCGCACGACTGCCATCGACTTCTGTACCTGGAGTCCATACCTCCAGTGTGTCATTTCCATTCCGATAGAGGAAACGTCGCTTGGTAGGACTGAAGCAGACTAATGACCGGCATGAGAAAGGTGGGTATTTCTTGAGGTGAGGGTGTTTGTCTGTTTGCACGAGTGACTGCAGTGGCAGAGAGTGCACATCTCCAGCCAAGCCACCTGCACATTGATCGGGATCGAATGATAAATAAGGGGAAGCGATGACAAGTCGGTCGTATGACACATACCCGAGGCAAGAACCTGCTGTGGGGAGACAGCCAGCGCCAAGACGTCCCTTGAGTGATGACGGAACTTGCCAGCTGGCGCCCATTGATAGTTTCCATCTCCTGTTCAATAGAATAAATCATTAGTAAGGAAGCGGAACGGTTTCATACTGATTGTCTGTACCCGCAACATTGGCACGACGAATGCAGGCCATTTTGGAGTCCGGACCCGTGGCGACAATAACGATTTGTGTTTCAGTCACGATGCTAACCATGGCGAGCACGTCAGCGTCGTGTGTCTTCGTGGAGAAGATCTGAGTTGTCGTCACTGGATCCCATATACCGACCACACCACGAGAATCGCCAGCAGCTACTGTGCCGTCACTGTATAGAATGGGACGTAATCGTTAAGCAGAGAAAAGGAAGCTCGCTGAGAAGACGAGGCCGACGTACGGAAGTGCGATGAGAGCCCAAACGTTGCACCTCCGACCTACCTTGGACAGTCTGAGAGACACTACGTTGGAAGCCGACTGGGCATTCCACTGACGAACGTAGCCGCCAGAATCTCCTGTGAAGAGCTTGTCGCCCTCCTTGCTCCAGGTCACGCTGAGATATCGGCCTATGAAGAAGATCAGGAGATTGCTTTCGCTAACTACGTGCATGATGGTATCGAGATCCGTACCCTTGCCGACTTTGTTGAATGCCTTCTTGAACTGAATGTCGCCATAGGAGATATCAAAGAGCCGCAGACCGTCGTCGCAAGCTGCCGCAAGCTGATTGCCGTCGGCATCGGCGGCAAGCGACCACACCGGACCACCATAAGAATCGGTGGAAGACTACAGACATCAGACAAGACTGTTGTTAGCGCATTCATTCCGCTTCAATTCCTTCAGTTATTTTGGTTTATTCGTTTTTATTTGTAATTGCATTTACTCTTTTAGGGTAAACTATACCGTTATATAATTATTTATCTTATTTCAATAAAAAGATGATATAATGATGGGAAAAGAGGTGGAACCTTGAGCTTCGAATTAGTGAGATCCCATTCGAATATAGTGCCACTCAAGCTCGAAGAGAACAGACGGTCCTGCCCGCTTGTACGGACCCATAGGACGGACCTCAATGATCCCTTTCCCACAATCACCTGCGAATTCAATTTAATTTGATACGGCAAATTAATTCAGTTTAATCGGCAGAAAAACAAACTCTGCAGATAAAGCATGCGACAAGGGACCAGTACCCTCTCCGCAAACCAGCGAGGCCCAGCGGTGGACCAAATTTCGATGTCCCCGTTCTCTCGACCGACCGCCATCTGTCTTCCGTCGGCAGAGAAGGAGATGGAAACGATCATTTGAGGCTGATACTCCGCAAAGCGGCAGCGATGGACGCTCAAGGGCCGCGACATGTCGCTGAATGCTGCAAGAAGATCAAAGATGAGGGAAGAAAAAAAACGCGGGCCTCCACCAATCTCCACACCTTTGTCCTCCGCGAAGATGTTGGCGCAAGAGATGAACCCGGAGTGTTGTCTTTCCTCTTCTTTTTCTTTTCTTTAATTTCACATTTTCCCTTTGTTCTAATATAGATAACTTCCTTACTACGACTGGTACGGAAGGACTGGTCGACACAGAGAGACGGCCGTTGCCGCGAAGTACGAACCCACAAGAAACCTCCCCAAGCACGCTGTTGGTGTTGGCTTACAATCTGTTTCTTGCCCGTGGGCGGACTGCGGGGCAGCCAGGTCAACAGTTTTGGTACAGGGAGAGAAGGGGCTTAACCAGAGTGCTGGACGGCCTCGGTGACGAGCTTGCGGTCCTTGATGAGAGTGCGGAACTGCTCAGGGACAGGCAGCTCGGTGATGTCATCCGAAGCGGTGAGAGGAGGCAGCACGACGTTCATCTCGTCCGACTTGGAAGTGACGATCTCAGTGTCTAGACCCTCGTTGGACAAGAAGATCTGGCAACCAGAGGTCTTGTCGACGGCCACAGAGGGCACTTTGCCGGTAACCTGAACCTGGACGCTGATGCAGTTCACAACCTCGGCCACGGAGATGGCGTTCTCGAAGACGAGACCGACCTTCTTGCAGGAATCAAGCATGATCGAGTTGACCTTGCCCTTGATCTGGACGACGGAGTCCTGGCACTTGTAGATGTAGACGGTGTGCCTGGTCTCAGGGTTCTCGAT
>CDEZ01019441.1:0-35196 GCA_000826365.1 Acanthamoeba royreba | reverse complement strand
GATGATGATGATGATGATGATGATGATGATGATGATGATGATGATGATGATGATGATGATGCAAGTGTCCCTTCATCGTACCCTGACGAGGAAGGAGGTGGCCTTGGCCATGCTGGTGCGTTTCTTCGTGAGCGTCGGCCAGAGCCGCGGAAACCAGAGCGTGAGAAGCCCCAGCGCTCCGCCTGTGACCAGTACACCAACCGCGAAGACCAGCAGCTTCACGAAGCTGTCCTCGTACCCGATGAAACCTTCCACATCGTTGCCATCCTGCACACATTATAATATATTATAGTTCGATTAGAATTTCTTCATTTTTCATTAATATATAATATAATTGTCTTCATTTAATATATCGGAAAATGTCAGGAAATAAAAACTATATTTCAAATAATATTCCTAAAAATAATATAATAGGGAAGTGTAACAGCTCACTTACTTCAAAGTCGTGAAAATCGCTGTCTTCATCCTCAGCCTGGCGAGAAGCCGCGGCGCTGCCACTGATGAGACCGTGCGCCGTGCGGCGGCGACTGGAGGGACTGTTGTCATCGGGTGCCAAAGGCTCTGCCGACGTCCCCGTCTCCATCACGCACTACCTTGGAACGACCTGCACTTTGTGTCCGCAATCCCCTAAATTGGCGATTGCAAGAATTTGAATTATCTCCCCAATTTGAAAATTTGCATTTTGGTTGAAACACGTTTCGAAAATGGGAAATGTTTTGCGAAGGTTCTTTACAGAATTCTTAAATATTTTAGATGTGTTGTCGTATAACTCCGACAAACAATATGGGCAAACTTTTTAGTTGTCTTGTTGCGCTCTTTCTCTCCCTCTTCTTCTTTCGCATCTTCCCTCTCTTTTTGGATTTTTATTTTGGTCGTCCAAAAGGGATTTGGAATCTGAACAATCTCTTGCGGGCGCGGAGATGGCAAGCCACCAGTACGACAGCACAGAGACGATCAGCACAAGCTATCGGCGAACGATGAACGGTACCCTCCCCCCACCGAGTGTGAAAACTCTTTTTTTTTGGGTTCCCCGATGTTCCGTTTGCATCTTGAAATGCGAAAGCGAAAGAAAAGAACGAAAGCTAATAGTTCCTTTTTTTAATATTTGTTACACGAAATTCGCTTTCTAACTTATTTTTAAACCTTTTTATTTGTTTTTTATTTTGTTGGAGTTTGTTGACTTGGTATGTTTGACCTTAACGCAGTGGCGGACTACGCGTCGATCAACCCAACGCAGTTCCGCGACTCCTCCCGAACAGTCAGCCGAGAGGACTCGGGCGCGGAAGTGTTCAGTCATGGCGAGGTTGATCCCAAGGCCTACGCCAAGGCCAGGTACGCATGCTTCACCCGATTCCGGAGGAACCGACTGGACTGATGCATGTCTGATCACGCTCATCTCATGTAGCTCCATCCGCACGTTTTTTAATGTAACAAAGTGCTTCATCGGTGCCGCCTCTTTCGAGCTGCCTTGGGCAGTCAAACAGGGAGGTACCGCAACGTTTTTCATATAGCCCTAGTTAACTCCTATGACCACATGACCTCATTTCGACTCTGTGCAGGTTTGATCGGTGGTTCGGTTGGTCTTGTCTTTCTTGGGATTATCTCTCACTACACACTCGTGATTCTGGCCAAGTGCGGTCATCTCACCGGCAAGTCCTATCCGACCTATCCTGATGTTGGTAGGATTCACCTCTTTGATTGAGCACAATGTTGTTCAGTTTAACCACTTACATTGATCACACTTGATCAGGTCGAGAAGCATTTGGTAAAGTAGGAGTTATATTGGCGTGGGTGGGTATTATCTCGGCTACCATTGGAGGTCTGGCACTTGTCTTCTCCTGAACTCTTGGCACATTTTGTATTCATTCTTGCGTTTGTGTCACAGCCTGTGGTAGCTACTTGATTTTCATCGGTTCGTCGATTCAAAAGCTTCTCAGTGGCTACACAGACGTATTTGAATACAGGCACTGTCATTCCACCTCTAGTAGTACTGCTGCAATTCACTTCTAATCCTTGCTTTGCATACCTATATAGTTCTGTCTGTACTCTGTTTGTGATACCTCTGGTAATCGGGCTTTCATGGCTACGGAGTTACAAAGTGCTCGCTCCGACCTCCATCTTGGGTATATCGCCAATTGTGCCCATTGTCAGCCTAGTTATAGACAGTATCTTAATGAGTCTATTCCACCAGGCATTTGTGCACTGTTGTTCTCTCTGGTTGCTACCTGGGTCGATATTGGCATGTACCATGAGGCCAAGTCTTTCAATGATTATCCTGCAGTCCAGATTACGTACATTCACTCTTTTTCTTCATGTGTACTGCACGACTTGGTAGTGACTCATCATACAAACTCTTCAGATCGTATCCCCTGTTCCTCGGGAATGCAGCCTTTCTCTACCTCATTCACTCAGTCGTGCTGCCCACCGAACAATCCATGGTATGGCCATCTCCTATCTTTCGTACTCATCATCAAAACCAACTTAACATTTTATGGTAGGAAAACAAGTCCAGATTTTCTGGTGTAGTCGCCGTTAGTATTGTATTCGTCACCCTCCTCAACGTAGCCTTTGCCGTCACGGCGTACCTGTACTACGGCGAAGACACGAAACAGAATGTACATGATATTGATTATTCTCCCGATGAACAAGAAGGAAAAACTAACAAAGCTATCGTTGTCTTTCTGGTATAAAAGGTGATTGATAATCTTCACGGCGGTGTGGTGGAAGTGTTGGTGCGCATCTTCCTTTCACTCGATCTTCTGTTTACGGCTGCACTCTTTCTGTTCCCGACTTCGGAGATCCTTGAATATGCGCTTCTCGATCGCAAACTCTTTGGCAAATCTCGAGTCGTCGAAATGCAGCGGAACCTGATCCGGTATCTAAGACCAACCTACCTGCTGGCAACTCTTCATCATGTGAATATGCATGTGGCTCACTCTTTTGCACTCTCGTATAGATTTATTATGGTCATGGTCACTGCCGCAGTGGCGCTGGCTATCCCGTTCTTCTCCGTGATGACTGGGCTTACGGGCGTATTCGGAAGCAACTTGCTGGGCTTTCTCTTACCACCAGCCATCTACCTGAAACTCAAGTAAGTCTTCCCCTTTCCTTGAATGCATCGGGAATGAACAGCTTCTCACGTAGTGGCCTCGGGTCTGCAGCTATGCTCAGGGCAACTTTAGGAAGATCAGGCCGGGAAAGCTTCTCAAGTTCAAGAGGAAGTCCTGGATTCGGCTCATGGACTACTTGTTCAGCTTCTTGGTCTTCGTGTTCGGCATCGCAATGCTCGTTCTGGGTCTGCAGGTAAGATCCCTTTTCTGTGTGCATTCTCATGTCGTTTTCGTTCTTTTTTCGCTTTCGTTCTTTTTTTGGCCCCAAGCGCTTCTGTGACTCATCCACACGTGTTTCCAGGCTTTCGTTCGAGAGATTATTGACAAGTACACGGACGGCACCCTCCTCGATGACTGACCCCACCCGCCGGCTTGGTGCAGTGAAGTCAATGTGCTTCTGCCTTTCTTACACCTGCCAACCGGCCCTGCCATACCATACCGCGCCGTAACCCAAGAAGAAAAACAACCAACCTGCCGCCAGTAGGAAAGGAATGCTCAACATTCTTTCTACATACCAGAAATAGTATACCTTTATTAGGAAAGCGTAGCGCGTCAGCTCTCCGCTGTTGCGACGTGCCCGGCAACAGGCCCTTGTGTGGGTCTGGTACCTTGAACATGTGGGTGGTGAGGGCAATGATGCCTTTCTGAGTGACGGCACGCCTTATAAAGGGTCAGTGAGTGCATCAAAACAATCTTGCACACCAAGACACACCACACCTTTGCCAGACGGAACACAAGTCAGAGGTCTCCTGCACTGACCACCCCTTTGCCTGCCTGCACACAACACCCTGAGTGACCGTAACCATGAGTGCTGACGCGCCTCCTTCTGGTGCTGTAATCTATGTTGATACGACCATTCTAGACTCGGTACTATCGGCTCTCTCTATGCACTCTCTAATCTCAACTCATCTTTCTCATCTATCTCAAATCAAACGTGCAGGTAACGGCTCAGCTAGAGAGAATCCAGAGGCTTGCCCAAGAAGGGCTGGCCGATAGCGCGCAACATCCCATCATGATCGACGACGACGGTCAAGAACAAGCAGAAGGGGACGAACATCTTGGAGAGATTGACGAAGATGGCTATGAGGATGAAGAGGATGAGGATGATGGTTATGATGACGACGTGGAGTTCCAAGAAGAGATTCAAGATGATGCAGTGGCCGCGTTCCACGAGAGGAAGCTAAGGCGCGTGTTGGAGATGGCGGCACGTGCCTCTGAGGTGCAGCAACTGGTTCTTTCTCTTGTTCCCAACAGTGGTAGATGATGCTGGTGAGGCTTGTTTGTACGAGCGAACACAGCTTCAAGACTAAAAGATCCTTCTCTCTGTGTGGCGTGTGTCTCTCTCTGCAATGGGAGACACGCTTTGGCGTTGAGCCTTCGGCAGTAAAGGGACCACTGGGGGGCAAAGGATGACGTTGATTGCTGGGAGGAGGAACGGTTAAGCGGATTACATTGGCAGCAAACGTCATAACATGTCTGCTGAATGTTGTCAGCCAGCACACACAAATAAATAACTAGGATATGTACACACAGGAGTGGCAAGAAGGGACACAGTAGTGGCCGCTACGTCGTGGCGGCGGTGGTCGTGTTGGCTCCGGGCTCGGACGCGATCGGGGTGCTCTGTGAGGCCGAAACGGTCGAAGGAACGGCGGCTGCGGGCGCGATAAAGCCGGGGAGATGCGCTGCGGATTCGGAGTGGCAGATGGCTAGCGCATCGTCTAGCACGCTGTAGATATCCTCCCCCTCCAGCTCCTTGTTCAGCTCTTGTCGCAGGAAGTCTTGAGAGAGGTAGAAGTCATGTTAACTTGACCCTAATCCAACACAGCTCAACTACCAAACGGCATGGCACGTACCGGCCCATATGAACTCTGCGAAGGGGATGCTAGTGGCCTTGAACCCTTTGCGACTCTTCACTGCCCAGGCCAAGCTGCGGTAGGCATCGTCGGTCAAGTCTCCCACGTTCTGTGGCAGCAATTCCTGATTGGTACCAAGAAGAGAGCATGTTAGTTAGCGAGAATCTCTTCGAGAGAATACAAATACGTACCGGCGAAAGCAGATCCTTTCCATTCTTTGTGAGGTAAGTACACTTGTTCCGCTTCATCTTGTCCCAGAACTCCTCATGGGACAGCTCAGATAGGTCGGCTAAAATCTGTACATGCAGCACCTTCAGGCCATCATTCACTTCGGAATCCTGGAAGAGGCCAAGTTAGTGATCATCACGATGCAATTGCCTATAATCTGCATATACCCAAAGGGCTCGTGCGGCATGATGTCGATCCAGCATGTAATACTTGTTCTCGGGACCAACCACCACAGGCACGGTCTTCTTTCCTATGTACTTGATCAGCTTTTCTTGGGTACTCGTCCTACAAGATGCAACCATCAGAAACCTCCAATGTGTATTCTGCTCAATTATCGAAATACGTACTTGACCATCTTATTGATCTTCTTTGTTTGGTGCGCAACTGCGAGCCAGCCCACTGTGAACTGCGTAGGTCGGAGTGCAGAAATATGTACAGCGGGTCTGTATGCAGACAGAAGACGGAGTGTTAAATCTATGGCTCTGTCGGAGGTAAACAGTGGAAGAAATACCTCTCCTTGCGGTTAGCATGCTTAGTTCTATACAATTCCAGAAGGTTGATCGATCTACTACGTCGTAGCTTCTTGCGCTTTTCCTTGGTCTGCTCAGCAAGGAACTTGGCACGAAGGTTGGTGTCGGAAAGACTGCGCCGCAATAGGAATGAACCTGACCCTGAGAGCCTGCACACGCGAATTCTTATGAGTACTTAAGCCCAATGAGGCTTCGAATTGATGAATGGGCGCAATGAGAGCAGAGTAGAGTATCATGAACCATGAGCCGATGAGAACGAGAAGTAGGGCCATGAACATGGCCGTGAAATTTCCGACATAGAGGCTCAACAACAGCGCAGCCACAATCATGCCTGCAAGCTGAGCGAACAGCCGCACAGCTAGCCGCTGGGTAGTGAGCTCTGTGCTGTTTATGCCTTCTTCTTCCTCAAGTGTATTCACTTTCTCTATGGCGGTTTCAGTATGATGCTGTCTGTATATATGTAAAGTGTGAAAGGTCAAATGCATAATTTTGTGCTCATCCAGATGTGGCTGGTGATAGAACAGCCAGAGTCATCGCCATGTAAGAATCATGGGACGGATCGAGTCTATGAAACGTCATGGAAATTGTTTGTACACGTACCGCGATGACAATGGCGCTTCGCGGTCGTGTTCAGGTGTTTTGTTTTCCTTGCCTTCTTCTTTCCTCTCAGCAGCGGCTGCACTCTCGGCATCAGCTCGCTTCTTCTTCTTCTTTTTCTTCTTTGGTTCCTCATCCATCTGTTGTGCATGTCAGTGGAGTCCAGTTCATCAGAAGAATAAGTAGAAAAGAGTACCTGTTCAGTGTAGTTCATCTGCGGTGGCGACCCAAAGTCGCTCATGTAATAGTGTGCGAATCCGCTCTTCAAATGGGCGAAGAAGAGTTCCTGATCCTCGTATCCGTCATCGGGATAATCGTCCTCAGCCTCATCCTCTTCCTTATCTTGCTCTTCCTCCTTCTTCCCATCTCCTTGACCAACTTCGGCCTTCTGCTTCTTCTTTTTCTGTCGCTTCTTCTTCTTTTTCTGTTTCTTGTTCATACGCTTGATGAGGTAGTGATTGTAGGACTCTTCGAGCGAGGGTTCATCCTCACTGTTGACTTCCTCCTGTGTGGTCTGATCGTACACTTGAGAGGACGTAAGAGATAGAGACATGCTTCTCCGCTTAGTTCGGTGCAGACCGATCGGATGGACTGGATAGAGAGGTAAGGCCTCTAGATCCGCCGAAGAGAGCGGAAGGCGGAGCGCTTCGCGGGGCGGTCGTGATATCGTTGCTGAGGTAGATGGTCCGAGGAGAGTGTCATGAGAGCGCGACGAATTGCGGGTCGACTCACGAGCTGTCTGTATGCGCCGAGCGGATGTCGTTGATGGGTCTGTATGCTTGATCTTGCCATACTTTGCTTTGAGCGAGTTTCCGCGCCGTCTTCTTTCTTTGGCAGGCGAAGCCGTTGCATTCTGCTGCGTTTCAGCTGTTGATTGCGCCTGTTCTTGACCTGCTGGCTGGTCTGCTGGTTGCTGAATACTCCCATCAGAAGAGAGGGCTTTATCTTCCGTTGTGGATGCTCCCTCTCGCCTCAGCTCCTTATCTTTCGTTGTGCTCTTCTTATCCTTCCCTTCCTTTTCGGAGAGTACAATGAGCGGCATTGAGTTCTCATACGTGGAGACCCGTCGCTTCTGCGGCTTGGCCTTTTCTACTTCGGCTTTGCTCTTGATCTTCTCGTACATCGTTTTCGCTCTAGGCGTCTTGGGAGTGGTAGATGAGCTGGTGGTCACCTGCGGCTCTTCGGTCGCAGCGGATCCGGGCATTGCATTGGAAGTAGGCGGAAGTTCACCTTCATAGGGCGCGTCAGCAGTGCGGGTCGGCTTCTCTTCGTTTGCCTTGGCCTTCCTGCTTTCCTTCTCGTCCTTGCTTACTTCTTTCTTTGATTTCTCCTTCTTGTTCTTTTTCTCTCTCTTCTCTTCACGACTCTGCTGCTCGTCACGGCCGATATCGTCCTTCCTTTCCACCTCAGCGCCAGTCATCAATACGCTCTGCTTCCTTCGCTTCGGCTCTTTCCACCGTTGCTCCTTCTTGGCTTCGTCTAGCTCCTCGTTGCTCCCTTGGCGTTCAACAGCCGTTTCAATGTCGTACGTGCCATCATTGATGGCAACCGGCTCCGTTGTCGACTCGGAAAGTTCTGATGTCGCTGCTCTGAAGAAGGTGTCTACCTCAGGAGGCAGCATCACTACCATACCTTCCTTGCGCGCTACCTCATGCTTAGGGGCTACGTTCAATCTTCTGAGTTCACGTTCTCGAGGCGATTGTGATGGGGCGGAGTGCTCACTCGGTTCGCTAGTCTTCGCGATACCACGAAGCTCCTTCTCGGTATGTGACTTCTTTCGCTTCTTTCTCTCTTTCTTTCGCTGAGTGTCCGATTTCGCCGCTTCATCAGCTGCTGTGTCCGCCGGTTCCTTATCATCATCGTGGGCGGCTAGCCGAATCTTGTAGTCTTCCAGAGTATCCTCCGTCTTCCGCCTCTCCACCGTGGGAAGTTCTTCATGTTGCGGTTCCTTCACACCCACTGTAGCTGTTGTCGAGTTCGATTTAATGAAGATACCGGGAATGATGTCCAGCGACCTGCTGAGCGCATCATTCCTCAGCTTACGTATGCCACCGACCGCATTCATGGGCGCGGGGGTAGATCCCTCTTTCGTCTTCTTCGACACTTTGGCGACCGTCTTGTTCTCCGGCTTCTGCGATGTCGTGCTGCTGCTGCTTTCATTACGTTCTAGTTCCCGCTCAGACTTGCGTTTCTTCATCTTCTTCCTTGAGTCCGGAGACGAGGAAGGTGGTAGCACGTAGGACCGTCTCATGTCGTCATCGCTCTTGCTCAGTTTGCGAGAGCGTTTCTCTGTCGCCCAGGCCTTAGGGCTACTCATCTGGTCGTGCGAACTGTTCTCCACTTGCGCTGCAGTATCACCTTCTTTTCCCTCTTCGGCTTTCGCTTCCTCTTGCTTCTGCTTGCTTTGGGATGCCGTGGGCGACAGCACCACTTTGGCGGGCGAGTCCAGCGTGGATCCCAGAATACATCGTAGCATCTCCTCATCAATGCCACTCAGGCGCAGCTCGCGGCTCCTTCGCTCACTCGGAAGTAATTCAAGAGAATTGCCCCTCTTGCGTGTACGAAAGCTCGAACCCGAACTAGAGATCATGAGAGCCCATCCACTAAGCGCAGGACTAGCCACATCTGCCTGAGTTGATTTTTGCAAGGAAGTCATGGAGAGCGCATCGTTAGCTGGTGCGCTGGAACCTCCGTCTGCCTTGAACGGACGCTTTGACCGGCGTTTGGGAGACTTGGAAGAGGCATGGCTCTTGTCCTTCTTCATCGTATTGCCTGATTCAGAGGAGAGATCCTCGTCGGTGGCCCGTCGACTGATTGGATCTGCGCTCTCCGCCCGATGTTCGTTAATCTTTGATTTCACTCTCGGACGTCTCCGTGTCACGGGCTCGGTCAGTGCATGAGTTGACTCTGCCTCCTCACCTGCCGCAATGGATGGCTGCTGCGCTACCTCTCCAGTCTCCGTGTCCCTCGTCTTCTCGCGCTGCGGTTCCTCCTCGTCTGCAGTATGCGTGCTGCTCTCCTCCTTCTCTTCCTTCCGTTTGTCCCTCTCGCGCTTCTTCCGCTCCGCCTTGTCTTTCTTCTTCCGCAAGAGTGTTCCATCCTCGTCCGTGGTGGTGGCCAGCACCATCACATCAACCGCCTCGCCACGCGTCGTCTTCTTCTCCTTCTTCTTCTTGCGCCGCTGCTTGAGTGTGTGCTCGCCCATGACTGCATGAAGTGTACGCATTACACATGCAGCGCTGGCGTGAGCTTACTGAACAAATCAAGATAACACTCAACAAGTTGGGAGAGTGAAATGAATGTTCATCAACTCACCTTCATTGGGTGGCGACTGCTGCTGCAGAGTGAGCGGGAGCACCATCGATCCATCCCTCCCCAGCAGCTCCAACACGTCGTCCACCGAATGCGACGTAGTCGCGTGCACCGTCGCCGGTTCCTCGTCGCTCCAGACACCACTGCCGCAACAAAGAATTGCAAAATATCAATAAAATACTGATACAAATTTACAGAAAATTGATTCATAATTTTAATAATGTTATAAATGACAATAAATTCAAGAAAATTGAGAAAAATAATTTCTACAAATATGTTACATTTGTTCAAGAAAACAAAAATTTAAAATATACACACCTGGTTGCCGTGGTGAGTTCGCTCCCTTGGTGGTGGTTGCCTCCACGCGTGACGTGGACGTCAGGAAGGGACAGGTGTAGGTCTGCGCTGACCAGAGGGAGACCTACTGACCCGCCCAGGCTGCTGTCTCCTCCAACGTCCGCCCCTTCCATAACCGCTCCTCCACCACCTGGTCGCTTGCGTTCCATCATCCAGTAGAGGGAGATCAGAGAGAATTAGGCAGGGAGATGAAGAGCAAAAGGGGAGGGGGTCAAGGAGGGAGGTGGCCCCTCGTCTTCCCCCTCGTCTTCTTCTCCTTCAGTGTTCGAGCGAAACAGACAATTTTTGTTGTTTGAAAAAATTACATAATTTTGATGTTTTGAAAGCATTTTGCAAAAAAATTAGTCAGATACATTCAATATGTCGACAGGAAACAAAGGGACTGCATTGGCAGCTCACATTGCACGAAGGTGGTCAGCGTACCACGTTAACTCAGAGCACATACATGTGGGCAAAGTAGGCTGGCTTATGGAAGCATGGAGGGGAGGAATCATCACAAGAGAAGCAACTGAATTCCTGCGGATGAATGTGTTAGCTGTGAGTTGGGAATGGGACTTGTTCTTGGGAAGCTCAGCCCATACCCTGGTCTGCGTGGAAGCCGGTTTGTCGATACGGAAGAAGTTGACTCGCCAGGCTGAGCCCACTGGCCAGGCTTCCGACTGAAAACCGTTGCCCACGAACTTGCGTAGCACTGACCACGGAAGTTCGATGTGGCCCCACCTATAATCAGAGAATGAATCAGTCAACTCCACCTCTGTTATTGTATCTTAGCTGACACGATTAAGTACCAGATCTTGTGAGAATCAAAGCGCGTAGCCTTGTAGTTGAAGAGCGTGCAGGGCATTTCTGAGCCCAGCAAACCCTGCAACGAAAGTTGCTATCTGTAAGCAGAATGTATCACTCCATCGCGCATGAGATGTTCTGTACATTACAGCTGAGGGTCGGGTTGGTGATGTTGGACGCGAAGAAGACTGAGTTGGGGCTCAGCTCAACTTCGAGATAGTTGTGCACCTCCTTTCCATTCGGTTGGGCGGGTCCGATGAAGGCCTCCACAACGTCTGTCTCCGATTGTCAGCCAAGAACGAGTGCATGCCACAACAACATTCATCAATACGTACCCTGGTTGAACAGTGGGTCATTGCATCGCGTGTAGGTCGACTGGGGATTGTCGTCAGCGCATATATAGAAGAGACGCAGCACATGCTCGTCATAGCACGCCTTCACCGTTGTCTGCTGTCGTGCTGGTCCTGTATTTTTTCATTTTTAAAAATAATCAGCTGCGATAATACAAAATAAATAATAATATATATAACATTAAAATATGGATTTTTTAGAAATTTTTTAATGAGGAACCCTATGGACCTGAGCAGTCAGAGAGGATGAATTTGTTGGAGATTGTCGGCACGAGGTCCCAATTAAGAGGATGGGGACACGCTCGGACAGCAAAGGTGGGGGGAGCCTCAATGGTCACTGGCGCGGCTACGGCGGCATGCTGTGCGAGCACAAAGAGAAACACTACCCCCACGAAGAATAGTTTGTGTGCTTGGCTTTGTCTTGGCTTCATCTTGGCTTGATCTCAGCCAAGAATGAAACACAATTTTGAAACACTTCTGTGGCAATTCAAATTGTTTGCCGGCTATTGGCTGCGCCGCCGTTCTGATGAGCTTGCCGGGTCCCGAGTCGGGCCAAGATAACATGAATGTAGACCATAAGAGGAGACAGTAGAGCGCTCTCAAGGACAGGAGCGAAGAGTGGGAATCCCACAAGGAGAGTGCAGGAACAGAAACAGAGGGCACCTAAGAGCGCAGGGGAACGGATGAAGGAGCTTTAGAAACTGCCCAAGGCAACAACCACAGAGCGTGGTATTCACCTTCTCAAGGCCTTGGACCTTTTAACTCCAGTGATGCATGTGCACCTTGCTTGTTGCGAGCATTCTGGATGTTCCGTTTGGGATCAGTTAGATTCCCCTTCCAGCCCGTACCAGTGAACTTTACTGTCATCCCCTTGTGGTATCTGAGGAATACATATCCGAAATAGCTTTCATACAAACATTGTTGCCTTGTAATTGGCAGGACATCTCGGAGTCAATATCAACCTATCAGAATTCAACATATCCGGAGTGGTTGCCCGCCGAAATGTACAAAAAGTCGAAACCGACCCTTCTGAACCATCTTTCGGCGCAAGTTCCACCACCAACATCACCAACAACAATGCAGGACAAGAAGCGGAAGACGGTGACCATCCCAGCCCCTCCTCCAGGAGCCAAGAGGTCGATCATAGGTACACAAACACAGGTAGGGCAGTATTCACCGTTTCGCTCATTTGACTTTGATCGATACCAGACAACACAAAGAAGAACATAGGAAAGGAAAGGAAGATCATCAAGAAGGAACCTTCGCAGGACGAAGACGACCATGAGTACCGCGTCATACACACTTCACACTTTCCTCCAGGCTCCACTTCACCCGAAGAGGAGCAACAGCAGCAGCAAGAACAACTACCACAAGAGGAGGAGCACCGTACAGCAAGAGGGCGAGGGACAGCGCGCCGTCCCGCCAAACGAACGCTTCAGGAACTGCAAAAGGAAGCTCCAGTTCAAGGAGAAGAGGACCACCAACCTGTACCCGCCGCCAAGCGTCGACGCCGCCCAAGGTAGAATTTTCCTCCTTCATTTCAGGCTCTCTGCCCCGTAACGGCCATAAAACCAGCAGCTCCAATTACAGGGAAGCAAAGAATGGCAGCGGTTCGCCCACAAGAGCAGACACGGCACACACGGACCACCACCCTTCAACCTCCTCGGAGAAAGCAAGCAGTCCAAATCTCGGGGCAGTATCCTCAACACAGGCGTCGTCATCGTCTTCGTCGTTGTCGTCATCATCGTTGTCTTCAATCGAGGGATGTCGAGAAAGGTGGGAGCAACTCCTCAGGCCTTGCCCGCCCCCGACCCCTGGCGTAGCAGACCTGCGAGAGGTCATCGAACGCATGAACTCAATGTTCTCTGACAAAGAACGCAGGCACATTCAGAATCATGAAATCTTCAAAGCACTTCTGGTACGCTTGCTTCATGTCCTTCATAGAAAGAGGTGGAATCTAACCTCTGTAGTGTTTTGTATGCAACTAGGATCACGAGAAAAAGCTTGCACTCCTTCAACAGGAGGTAAATGAAGGCTTTGTCTTGGTGCTATCTCTCTGGGGCTCGAAGGGAGTAGGTAAGTCCTGGACGGCCAACGCCATCATTCATCTCCTGCTCGGCCTTCCGGAGAAACAACTGGGGAGTGTCCCCATTCCCTGCTACGAAAGTGTTGGAGACGGATCCCCTTGGCCCATCTTTATCCGGTGCCTATCTGCTCCGCTTTCATATTGTGTTCAACCTTGTCGTCATCAACATGGAGGCTCATTAACTCAATTCAGACTTGGACCATCGATCAAGAAGACAAAGGTCTACCGTGAGCTGTGCTCGGAGCAAGCTTACCTGATGAGGGTAAAGAGCGAGGCTGCTGCTCACAACGAGTCAAACGTTGCCGGTTATGGATGCCTGGAGCTTGAAGACGGAGTAGAATTGGATCGTGATAGCGAACTCGGTGCATTTCTCGCTGATAAGTTCGGGGAGAACGAAACTCTTTGGGAATCGTCAGTGGATGGAACAGCATCAACGGACAGCCTTATACATGTAAGAGCTGCACTCGACCAACTTCGGTCAGCCGACAAGTATGAGGATCTCCTCACCAATGTTCTCGTGATCGAGATTCCGCATGAGCTGGGCATCGAGCTGCGCGACATCCCAGGCATAGGACATGGCGACTGGCGGTGGTCAAGAGATGTACATATCATACGTTTCCTCTATGCGGTGAATCTTCCCACTTACTCCTTCTCTCTGTTGTGGATGGTAGTGTGACGCCGTGCGGGGAACTGACATCGCCTGCGTCGTTCCAGCCATGCGGCTCACAGCGAACGATCTCGATGGACTCTACAAGTCCCGGATCTATTCCGAGCAGAACTACCTCTACGGTCATGCGCCAAAGCTGGTCATTCTTCCCAATATGACCAACAGGAAGACCTTCACTAGGCCCGATGGCATTGTTGAAGGGGACTCAGGCCCATACGTCGTGGAACTTCGCAGGATTGTATCCAGCACCCTGCAGCCAAACAAGCGCGTCACGGATATGCTGATATGGGAGGGCTTGGATGAAGACGTTCGCTCTGAGTTGCTGGCCAAGGCCTTAGAGAGCCTGGAGGTACTTCCATTTTACCCTCGGCGTGTGGAAATGGAGACCGGTCAGCCCTACGACAGCATTGCTCTCCTCAAGGCTGTCATCAAGCGCGAGAAGTCCCGTAAGCTGGCCAACATATGCATGACCGGCATGCGCCTGGTGCGGACCTGGCTCTTCTACGCCTGGCCTGCCGTCGCCCTGTTAAAGAAAGCCACACAAAAAGGCAAGAATTCGAGACTGAATGACGAACTCAAATTGAAGCTCGCCGAAGTCGCCAAGTCTTTCAAGTCGACGAACATTACAGGTAATCCTCACATCTCGTCTTCCCTTACTCTCAATATCTGACTTTGATATCAGGATTGGTGATGATGCTTTCTCCCGATGAAGATGCTGTGGAATCAGTCTACACTCGCGCAATGACCTCGCTCGAAAGAAACCTGCCTAGAGAGACCTATGGCCGGCAAGCTTCAGCCATTGCTGATGAGGAACTGCGCGAAACGTTCGCCAAGGTCCAGTACCAGGCTATGCGCTCCATCATGACGGAGATAGATCAATGGCTTCGTCGGCAGCTCAAGAGCCAAAGAATTAAGAAACTGCGCGAAGCCCTGGTGAAGGAGATCGAATCCTTGTTCAAATCCCTGTACGCAACCTTCACTTGCACCCACTCGAGTTGATCAATTCTCACCATCCTCAACTTCAGAGGCATCGAAGCTAATGACACTTGGACTTGCTTTCCTCTTGATCAGTACGCCTTATCTTTGTTATGGTTACGTTTTGCCCGCTGACCTACGGCACTGTGCTTATCTTAGGCTGAAGAGTCAAGAGGAAGAGGTGTTCAGGAGCATCAAGGAATGGTTCCTCGGGGAGCAGTTTGCTTCCTTGCTGGAGAAAATGATCCTGGCAGCTATGGGGAAAGCTCAGACTCACTACTTCAATACCCATACTCGAAAGGACAGACATTCCGTGAGGGACGAGTTGGAAGAGCTTACTCAACTGGCTGTCTCGTACATCCTGCGTGGGGAATTGCCTGGGTCGAAGCCAGCACCAAAAAGTGTGAAGACTGTGCTTACCTGCCTTCGGGAGCACATCATTCCTTCTCGGTATGTGCACATGATGGGATATAGCTCCGAGCACTCTTTAACTCTTTAGTTAATAGGAGAAAGGATAAACTCAGTTACTGTGATGGAGTGATGCAGCTTCTCGATGCTCTGAGCGTTAACCCCTTCAATTTTGAAGGTGCATAATGCTCTGCTCCCTCTTCCTGTCTGCTCTCTCTAAGGACCTTGTTTGTGGTTAAAACGGCAGACACAGAGAAGAAGGAGAAGCTCAAAGAGCTACAGAGGATACTGATAACGCACCAAGCAGCTGCTCCGAAGGGCGCTCGCAAATCAAGCTACTACAATCCAGATAACATACGAAAGACTCTGGAATCACTCCGCCAGACAACACATAAAGTACTGCGGGCCAAGGTCCGCCGCACGAAGAGCCTCGCTGCTGATCCGTCAAAGTGGTCAGTCCCACCATCTGAAAAACCGAGGATCAACCTTGTCTCAGCGGGTCCAAGACGGGTGATCGCCGCACAACGCGTCAACCAAACCTACACTTTCCACGTCAAGCAAGCGGTGCTGGATCACTATACTAAGTTCATCAAAGAGGACGATGGGCGTTTACAGTGTCCGCTGATTGCCACAATGATGGACACCGCATCCATGGCTAGGCTGTGGCCGTGTATAAACCGTCTGGATCAGTTCGAACCCTCCTACGGAGGGCAGTACATCCTCTTCGTTGTGGTAGAACACGAAGACAAGGACGTGGCCCAGGAGATCTTCAAGGACTGTACTACTACATACCTTGTCATTGTACCGCCTCACACGTACTTCCCCCATCACATCATTGCATTGCGGCATTCCTCTCACCTATATTTGATGATACAGCAAGACCCAGGCCAAAAATGACAAGCATGAACTACTCGAAGTGGCCAAGCAGTTTGGCGAGGTCATGAGTGAGCGCCTCAACTTCAAGTTCTTCTACATGCTGATCGAGAGTGTGGAGTTCATTCGTGAATACGATCGCAAGCAGTGTCAGATGGTCCCCTCCACATACTACAGAGCATTTCAGGTGAATTCTCCTTGACTTCAGTGACAATGTTCGAGCTTACAGAGATGATCAATAGGAGGGAGTGCGAGTATATAAGCACCTAGAGATGGAGTATCAGGCTGAGATGACCACATTCCTTAAGGATGCCCTTAAGGAAGTGGGAGGTCTCTGCCAGTCAGAGGATCTGCTTAAATTGCAGGAGCAGTTACTCACGAATCCTAAGGATTTCAAAGGATCTATCATCTGCTCCACAATGGCTAATCTTTGATGGGAGGAGCTTGCTCTTCACTCATATCAGGATTCTACGCGATATGTTGAAAAGTGAGCAGCACCCCCAAGCGATGGTACAAAAAGAAAAGAAAAGAAAACATGGAGAAATGATGAAAGGAAAGAAGGAAAATAAAAGAAATGCCACGAAGCAAGCCATCAGCAGCGATGGGTCCTCCTGCATCGTGGTGGCGGTGGGTGGTATTCGCGGCAGTGAGTGTGGCATGCCTCAAGTATGGCGTGGACCTCTTTCCTGCGGCCTTCCCCATGTCCAACCTCGCCATCCCCATGCAGCGACCTGCCGCTCTCGCACGTGCTCGCGAGGTATTTTCCTAATTATTTTATAATATTTAAATAAAATATTCTTTTTTATTAAAGAATGATTTTTTTAATGATTTCAGGAAAAAAGAAAGAAAAAGCTGACTTGGGGATAAATGGCAGCTGGCACGGGAGCAGGGCTGGGCACCTTCAGAGGGTGACTTTCAGCAGGCAGCGACATTTGCAGGATCGGAAGATGTGCAGAACTTTGTAGAACTGGAGGAGGTACAATGAAGATGAAGAAGAAGAAGAAGGCCTTCTTGGTCTGATTGGTCTTCCTCTTCTCGCATTTATGTGGGCTGATCACCAATCGCGGTATGATCCATTGCAGGGATTGGAGGCCTGGCAGCGACTATTGTTGGGCACCTATGACGCTCATCAACAGGAGGACACATCAACGGTAGTCGGGACAATCAAGCAGATCCTCTACTATCCGTACAAATGGCGCGTACGTCATTTTCGAGAGGGCAACGTGACCGAGCTCTACGTCAACTTTGGACCTGATGGTGAGTTTCTGTTGCTGATATCCTCACAAAGAGGTCTCTTGCGCTCAATGTTTACACTGCACCTGTGGTGGAATCAGGCAGGCCGTATGGATTTGAGCAGATACTGCCCGAAGATGAGCCGGGTGTCACGATTGATCATGATCAAGCACGCCACATTGCAGTAACTGCTGCTAAGGTTCGTGTGTAGCTTGCGCCTAGCCCAACCCGTATGATTCACCCTATTCCTACGACAGGCTGCACCCTGGCATGTCAGATTTGACTTCTTTGAAGCAGTCGAAAGTTCGCATAAGAAACATCTGGGCGGACGCACAGATCACACGTTTACATACGAGAGAAAGGCTTTGCGATTGGGCAAGGAGGGCGAAGGTCGCTTCAAGTTGACACTAGTGGTTGGTGGAGAGAAGCTTACTCGACTCGGGTACGCTGTGCCGCTTCACCACAGCAGCTAACGCGCTCACACTTAGCGTTATTCTCAGTTACTCCGTTAAGATACCAGAAGCCTTTGAGCGCCGATTCGCCGAAATGAGGTATCTAGATCTTAATAACTAAATTGGATATAGACTTGACGCAGCTGCTATACCACAACAGGTCGTACAACGATACTCTGGCCGCGGTCGCAAGCATTGCCATGGTGGTGTTATTTATTATCCTCGGGTATGGTATCGGATTGTTCTATCTCATACGGCAAGGTACCTACCTATGAGCTCAGTTGCAAATGTCACGTTGAATGTTTCTGATGATTCCCTCAGGATGGGTCATCTGGAGGCCGGCCCTAGCTTCAGGCATCTTCGTTGGATTTCTGCTCATGCTTTCCAATCTTAACGAGCTGCCACTCTCGTGGATGGAGTACGACACAGCGGAATCTGCCTCTACGTTCATGGCCAACAACATTTACTCTGCCTTGGCGGTCTTCGTGGGCGCCTCGTTCTGGTTCTTTCTTTCCTATATGGCTGCTGAGTCCCTTACTCGCAGAGCCTTTCCTCATCACCCTCAGGTCTGGCGGCTTTGGGAAGCCGCACAGACTTCTGAAGTTGTCGGGAGAGTGGTACTGACATTGTTCCTTCAAGTATTGCTTGTGAAGGGCGGATTCTCACTTGCCTTCCCGCAGGTGAGTGGATACATGCTTGTTCCTATTTTCTTCTTCTATGAAATTCTACTGTACCTTATCTGCCAGGTGCGCAACGCCATCCATCCTTCTATCCACGCTCTTATCAATCTTCATCACAGCGCGAGCTGGGTTGGTGGGTACCTTCTTCGGTCCACGAGCATCCAGATATCGTAGCTACCTACCTTCCTTGGGTATCTTCAATAGCACTGTCACTACAGGTTCACCCTCCTGGACTTTTGAGAACCATGTTCCACCCGATCACTTAAGGGATCCTATTCTCGCGTAGGCCGGCTCCTGGGAGGAGTGCTGCTTCCGTGCCGTACCTCTATCTATTGCTGCAATTGTGGGCCGCCGCTTCAACCTAGAAAAATTATCGATCAGCCTAGCGATGATCGTTCAGGCGGTAGTTTTTGGAGCGGCTCACGCAAACTATCCATCAATACCCTCGTGGGCGAGGTCCGTCTTAATTGCTACAGCTTTGTGTTGGGCTAAACTACTAACCAGTTTAACTTCAGATTGGTCGAACTCATCATCCCTTCGTTTATGTTCGGAGCTGTCTATCTCCGATACGGCTTGCTTCCGTCCATCATTCTTCATTTCGTATTCGATGTGGTGTGGTTCGCACTTCCACTGTTTGCCACCCCTGCGGTATTCGACCAAACTATGGTCATTTTCCTCGCGGCCGCGCCGCTTTGGCTCGTGATTGGCAAGTGGGCATTGATCAAACTAAGAGGGAGAGGCTCTGCGAGCATAACAACTGTACATATTCTGCCTTCTTGATGAATCGCATAGTGTTAACACATTTCACCCATTCCCACTCTAGGCTCCCAAGCTTAATGGAGAGTGGCGGCCGACAGTCAAATCGACTGATAAGGCGACAAAGGATCGTACGAAACCCAAACGAAGATTTAAGCGCGTGCATCTTCACGCCCGAGCAGTCATCCTACTCTTGGCGCTTGCTGCCCTCGGCTTGGGCCTATGGCTGTATGGCCACGTACCGCCCAAGTGTGACACTCCTCCCTTGGAGGTCACGCGCAATCAGGCAATCGAGCGCGCGAGACACGAACTGATCGCGCGCTATGGCGAACACAAGAACGTCACTCAGGCTGGGTTGACGATGCGGCAAGTCATTGACGAGTGGTATGTGATAACTTCGGTCATCGGCGGTCATTGCGACGACGAGGAGGGAGGCTTCGTATGGGAATCCGAGGATGGAGGAGAGGGATTCGCGCGAGTCATGTCTGCCGGATATCTCGAACCTCCACAGTGGCAGGTCAGATTTGTGCAGTTTGACATTCACGAGCGCAACGCCACCCTGAGAGCTGAACGATTCGGCATTGCGATCAAGCACAACTCACTTGGAGACCCGCTGCAGGACGCCAAGGCACAGGTCCACCGTGTGCGACACAAGTTACCTGAATCCGCTGGCGGTGGCAATCTCACGAAGGATGATGCGGAGCTGCTTGCTCGCAGTTTCGTGCAGACGTTGCCCAAGTTTGCTACAGCGACAAAGGATGATCTTCTGCTCGTATCGTCGAGTTCGAAGAGGCAGCCAAACCGCGTTGATTGGAAGTTCACATTCGCTGATCAGAGGTTAAGCCTCAACCAGGGGCAGGCGCGCATCGAAGTTGACATCTCGGGGAACGAAGTGACGGATTATCTCTTCTTCGTTCATATGCCGGAGGAGTGGCGCCGAGAGCGACAGAGCGATGAGGCGACTATGGGAGTGATCCGGCAAGTTTGCTCGGCCATAGTAATGCTTGGCTTCGTCGTGGCTTTCCTGATGGCGCTCGTGCGGTGGAGTACTCGAAGCGAGATCAACGTGCGCGTTCTTAAATGGAGCTATCTACTGCTCCTTCTTTGCTTCCTGGCGGCATGGTTCAACAACTACCCGCGCGTCATCGAGAACAATCTCGACACCTCGCAACCGCTCTACAACCAGATCCTTGTTCGTTCGAGTGTGAACCTGCTCAAGTTCGCCACCCTGCCCTTCGTCCTTGCGCTGATACTAGCCCATCTCCATTACCGTTACCTTGACACGGAAGGTCCCGAGCTCTTCACCTTCAACACTCGCTCTGCGACTGCCAAAGTGATCATTGGCCTCGGAGTGGGCACGGCTTGGGGCGGACTCACATATGGCCTGCGTCAGTTTATCATCGAGCATGTCTTGAACCACTCCTCGCCATCTTGCCCGTCGTTCTCATCTCTAGAAGCCTACCTCCCAGCGATCGACGTTGCACTCGATGGAGCACGTGCATTCTTTACGACGACCCTGGTATTCCTCATAATTGTGGATGCCGGAGACAGGTTCGATTCGCGCCGACCCGGCCTGATGCGCCGACTACTTCTCTTCATCGCCTTCCTCGTGGTTGGCGCAGTGCTAGAAGGCGCATCGCTCGGCGAGCACGCCACCAGCCTCTTGCGCGACTGGGCTCTGCCTTCGATCATGTTCGGCCTTCCTCTCTACGCGCTGCACGAGGTCGTCTTCTCGTGTGATCGTTCGCTCGTGCCATCAGTAGTGGCGGCGCTTACCATCCTTGACGCCGCTCGCGAGTTCCTGTGGGATGTCTTCCCTGGTGCCGCGCTAGGATTCGGGCTGATGGTCATTCTGATCGGCTTCCTCTGCCTCCGATGGACCGCTGCGCTGCAGCCCGATCAAGCTGCCTCGACACGCTCTAAGAAGGACTCCTGACTGGCCGTTTCAGGAAACTAACTTAGGTTTGTCTTGTGGACACCTTGTTCTTCACCCAAAACGCTACACTCGGTGTGCAAGAACGAGGTCAAGAGCGCCTGTACCCCGGCGTCCAGAAGACATGCTCAAGCAGCTTGCCCACCTTTGCGTTCTGTGTCACTGACTCACAAGCTGAATAGTCGCTTCGCCATTCCACCGAACTGGCAAATTCATCAGAAGAAGGTCGAAGTTCGACGGAGGAAAACCTGCGACCATTGAACCGCCCACTGTCACAATCAATGGCAGGCGCTGATGTCGTGCAGGTTCGGGGGAAGGTCGTTGTTGAAAGGAAGATGCTGGTTGGCTGTTAACTTTCGCCCGAAACAAGTGGTGTGAGTATAAATGCAGCTGGCTCAAGTCTGTGTCTCAAGAGACAAAATGACGCAGTACAGCATTCAGTCACAGTTGAGCGGGCTTGCACTTCAAGCCAACAGCGCCAGCCAGCATGCCCGGCTTTCCATGCAGCCCGTGGAGATGCACAATCCTCTCCAGCGCTGGATCTTTAACGGCGACCGGACCATCTCTTGCGCTGCTGACCCGCGCCTAGTCATCGACATCAACGAGAACCACGGCGCTGGGGCAGATATGATCCTGTTCGGCAGACACGGCAAGGAGAACCAGCGCTGGACATACACTAGCGATTCGTATCTGAGGTCGGACAAGGTTCAGTCACACACGCGGGTCCTGTGGTTCGATGTGGACCCGATCGACCTCGTCATGGACATCTATGAGAACAATCGCAATGCCGGAGCTAAGGTAATATGTTGGCACAAAAAACCTCACTCAAAGGACACTACCCCTCCCGACAATCAAAAATGGAAACTTGTACCGGTAAAATAAAATGCACCGTACATTACGAGTTTTGATGCTGCGGCACTCATGGTTTCGATGCTCTTGGAGCGATTGCGAGACAAACTCGATGCTGAAGAGCTCTGGCGCGTGTGCCTGATGGCTTCTCAGTGTCATCCGCAAGTTCTCTCGCAGCTCTTCGTGAGATTGACTGATGAGAGAACGTCTTCAAAAGGCACTGTGACGTCAGACATCGTGACACGCCGCTGTCTGTCTCCGCGAACAGATGGGATAGCGAGTGGCTTCTTCGCAACGCCGACATCCTCGTTCATCAAGGGGGGCCGACATCAATGCTATCATTGCGCTCGATCCCCAGGACGGCCAAACGGAGAAGCGTCAGCGTCGCCAATGGGCCACGCCGTCGGCTTGCGGCAGAGTACATAGGCTGGTTAGGCTGGCTCACTCATCTCCAGGGCGTAGATCCGTCACTTCCCAACGAACTCGACCTAGACCTCCACCCATACAACGTGTGGCCCGTCCAACTTTTATTTGTAATATGTGTCTTCATCTTCTTCAGTGTAAGGACGTCTTTCACTTCATTAACAAAGAAAATAAAGAAATTCGTCGGCGTAAAAGAACGAAAAGCGACAAAAAGAACGAAAGCGAAGGATGGAGCGCTGGGGCTGGCTGCGTGCCCGACCCACCAAGAAAAGATTGACTTCTGGTCCGTCATCTTCTTCTTCATCCTCCTCACTTGCCACACGTGCCGGTGTACCATCTTCATCTACTACATCTTCATCTTCTTCATCTTCTTCATCTTCTTCAACTTCAACTTCTTCATCATCTTCATCTTCTTCAACAGCGGCGACAACACGTGAGGACATCGAAACGAAGAAGACCAATGTCCGGCGACTCGACTTGTTGGGCGCCACCGAGCACGGGTCGGCCGCGGCGAGTAGCGGTGAGTTCCAGCGGGGCGCGGCCGAGCTCTACGCCTTCTCGGAGCCGTTGGTGGGCGAGGATGATGACCTTCTTGATGATGATGATGATGGTGATGATGGTGATGATGGTGGCGGGCAGAACAAGAAAGGCAAACACGGCGGCGCGGTGACAAAACAGAAAACTCAGATGAGTCGAAAGACCGAGGCCTCGGCCAAGGCCGTCCCGAGTGTCCCGCTGGCGCAGCTTTCGCCCAAGGGAAGTGCTCCTTCTGATGTGATGGTCCGCATCACCGCCGGCGCTGGTGCGCACGCGAGAGCGCCAGTCAAGGTTGGAGGAGTTTCACCATCATCAGAAACCGGTGGCAAAACAGCAGAGAAAAAGCGCGAGTTGTCGAAGGAGGAACTGAAGGAGAAGGTGGACAGGATCAGGGAACGCGTCCAGAACGAGCGCGGTAAGGCGTCATCATCATCAGGAGGCAAAGACGCCAGCGAGAATCACGCTCATCAAGATTCTTCACAGAAAGATCGTAACTTGAATCCACAGCGTTTGAATGAGGAGGAGGAAGAAGAAGAAGAGAATGAAAAGAAAAAGGAGAACGAGCGTAAGGATGATCACGATCGCGAACAGGCAGACTCGGAGCTAAAACAGAGCAGTTCCGTGGTGAGCTTGTACATGGGCGATCAACAGCAGATTGATCAGCGCATTTACGAACATGCACAGCGCGATGATGATGATAGCGATGAAACGAAGAAAAGAGAGAAGGAAGGACAGGAGAGCGACCAACTAGGAATGAGGTATGAGGCCAACTCTGCGCCAGTCGATATCTACAGCACGATAGATGCCGAAACGGACAAGGACGAGGACGAGGACGAGAATGGTCATCAGATTTCTGCGCTGAGGAGCTACGATCGTGGCGGGGATGGGTGCGCACCTTACATTCCAATTCTACTGACTCAGCTCTTCTTAATATGATCTCTCTTTTGGATCGCATGCGATTACAGGCACGCATACTACAGTGAAGCCGCAGACGAGGAGTTACTTCAGAGTGAACAAGATGCTGGTGCGGCCACACTCTTGTTTTCTTCTACATGTGTCATCAAGATTGACGTTCCATATCACTGGCATTAGAAAGCATCTACGACGAGGCGACGACCGCCAACTTAGCATCCGAATCAACAACAGTTGACTCTGCAGAGGGACCAGCCCAGGCCGAAGGCAGTTCACTATACACGGAAGCCAATCTGACGTACGCAAACTCTCATTTGTTAATAATGGTTGTCTTACCGCATGCTAAATGAGAGACCACAGGAACGAGCAAAATGAAGATTCTGAAAGCGACAAGGATGATCAATCAGAGGATGATGCCCAAGAAGAGGAAGACATGACACAGGGCAAGAACTGGAACGAGCGCTTTCAAGTTCTCCTTGATAGGGAGCCATCAGCAGAAAAGTACGAAGAGCTTGCCAAGCTGGCGCGCGACTTTGTGTTCGCCGCGGAGACCTACGGCAAGATCATCATATCTGAACTCAGCCTCCCTGGTAGAGTCTTCCCCAGTGATTGTCTCCTTTGAGCTTCGTGACTGATGTTGAACGCACATCAGCTGATAAGAAGACGATCAAGCCGATGGCTGTGGGAGGTCAAGCTGGAGGCGAGAAGTACATCGTACAGGGCATCTTTTTCAAGTTCGCTCTCGACATATACGGCATCTATGGTGGCGATCAGTTTGCAATGTACGCTGTCTCGATCAATATCTCGAACACCCTTGATAGCGCTAACACCTAGCCTTGAATGTATGTAGGAAGGCTGCATCGCATGACTTGAAGGGCTTGATCAACTATTACAGCTGCCAGATTCCCGGCCTTCATGTGCCACTGATGGCTTGTGCGTTTACTGACTTCTTTTCCTCGTCACCATGTTGTTGATCTTGATGGTCTTGTTGCGCACAGTGATCGACTATCTTGGATTCAGACTGATTGCCATCACCATTCTGCCCATCAACTCCAACACTCTCAAATATGGCTCGTACGGTTGCCTTTTGTATCGAGAGACTCCATGCCCCGTTCTAAACATTTTCTCCTCATCTTAGGAGTGATGCCGGTTTGACTGTTTTGGCGGAAGACGCCACGCTCAACAGGATGATGAAGAAAGCGGGCAAGAAGATGAACATTCAGGTACATCACCGCCCCAACAATCTTTGAGTTGTAGAACGCTGCTTACATCCAATCTTTCTTAACATCAGGGACACTACGTTGGTATTCCTGGTGGACGAAGCCAGAAGCTCTATGCGCCTGTGGACATTGAAGGGCACCTGGGCACTGATGGACGATATTATGTTGTCGTACGTGTCTCACTTCGAGCAATGACATATCATGCGAATTCGTAACACTCACGACCATGTTAGGACTTTGCCCGTACCTTTCCGCCGGAGCGGCCGTCACCTCAAAAGTACTCAATCATCTTCATGCATGACACAACATGAAGTGTGCTCTCTAACCCTTTGTTGGCATGCTTCCTGTAGCCGACACCGCAAGGGAGTTATCCTGTACAACCTGCTGCGCCCCGAGTTCGTGAAATCCAATTCGGTCCCGCTCTCACCTGGTACAATATAGGTTTCCTTCTTGCAGATGTGATGGAATGGACATTCACACACGCCTGACAAACCGCAGATGCCTTCACTATCTGGGCCAAGGCTGACTTGCACAAAGATCAGTACAACGCAGATGTCACGGCTGCGACACGTCGTCTGATTAAGGTACACATAACTGCATCGCCTTGCATTGTTGACAACTGATGTGCTCAACTACGCGACACGTTTAGGAAGCGATTCCAGCGGTGGCCGACAAACTCAATAAGAGGGCGGATATAGCAGAGGAGGAACTCGTCGAGATCGTGCATTCAGTACATGTCCCCATGCCAAACGCCATTTGCCACTCCATTCTTACATTGTGTGAGCAGTACGGAGTCAATCTGAGGCACTTGGGCTACTTGCGCCGTCAAGTTCAAGCCGCGCGCCAACAAGCTCTCCTGATCGAGGTTCAATGTCTCCCCTTGCTTGATGTTGAATGACCAAGCTCAATCATCCATCATCAGATGATTGCGCGAATTGTACGGAAGGACATCGACAAACTGCTGCGGGACAACACAAGGTAGGAATTCTTCATTCCCGCTTGTGAAGTTGAGACTGATACATCTTACTCTTACTCACTGTGGCACAGATCGAGTGGCATTCCTAGCGAAGAGCCGCACAAAGTCGCTGTGGCCAAGTATCTCAACAGGCTTCTGGGCAAGCACAGGACATCCAAGCGCTACTGGCGCGACCTCAAACACTCCCTATTGGACAAGTTTGCCGTACTCACCCCCCGAAGAAGCTCACCTGCTAAAGTTGGGCTAGGACTAATGCACTCCTGTTCGTTATCGTACGCATCTGAATCCAGAATTGTTTGCAAGATGCGGAACTTGATCGCAAGTATGATCTACGTCAAGACATTAATCTCGTGCTGTTCATCGATCGTCTCGAACGCATATCCTGCATATCACTCACAGAACAGGCGCGAAAGGTAGGTATTACACATTATACAGACTCACACTACGTAGCTGCTTATCACGGAGTCGTTTTCGCGTAGGACTTGCGCAAGGCAGTGACGGCTCTGAAGGGCAGCTGGGCGACCACTCCACCCGACTTCAAGTTCCTTCCTTGCGATCTATTACCTTTCCCTGCATCCGTGAAACACATGAACCTTATCGGTGCGTACTAACTCCGTAAAATGAAGTATCAGTATTGCCAAGCCAACATGGAATCGATGTCCACCACAGATATCGCCGAAGCGAATGCTTTGTTTTACACCAGTCTGAATGAGAAGGGAAGTGATCAGGCTCGCCTCCTCAAGATCGGGCTCAGCAAATATCAGGTGCGCTGCACGTGTCTTCCCATCATCATGCATTTGTAACAAATCAAGTTGACGAATGTAACTGCCTTCAGACGGCCGCCAGAAAGATGCCATTCATAGATGCAGATATCCTGCTTACTCTTGGCAACATGCTCATATCTCATGCTCAGGGTCGTGACGAAGGGTAAGTTCTTCTCAATTCTGCTTGCATTCACATACCACTCATTACGTCTGCACGGGACATTCACAGGATGAATGCTGAGCTTCTCGAACAAGCGTCGATTGCCTTTCAGACGGCCATCAACATTCATCCTAAGCATGCTGGGTATGCGACGGGCCTGTCCGTATTGAGTGTGGCGGTACAACGATCTGACTGTACATTCCTATTGCCATCAAGATGCATCGTGGGTTTGGGAGATGCTCTGTCCGCAGCCAAAAAGAGCAGGGAGGCTATCATACGATACAAGGAAGCCCTGGAGATTGAGGTACGATTCCGCAAACTTTTGCATGATCTGCCGACTTTCATGACACTTTATGTGATGATCCCCTGCAGCCTTGTCATGCGCGAGCTCACATGCAACTGGGCCTAGCCTACCAGAATTTACTTTTAAATAAACTGTAAGTATTTCAATTTGGGTGACGTGGGTGGATAACTGCTCACTTTGCTCTTTAGGGCCGACGAGACCTTCACTTCGGAGACAGTGGAACAGGAGTACAGAAAGGCGTTGGAATATGATCCGAAGCTGATCGAAGCGGTTGTCCTGCTTGGCGAGCTTCTCTTTGAACAGTGCATCGCTACCAATTCACGGAAAGAACCAGGTTTGGTGTATCTCACGTTGAAGCCACCACCTGCTGCAAAACCTTACCCATACAATTCTCTCCCCATGCAGAGAAGCACGCCCTTTTACAAAAAGAGATAGCTGATATGTGGCATTCTGCCCTTTTGGTCAAGTACGCTCCGTGTGTGTGATTGTTCATTTCTCGTGAGATCTGACGAGAGATGAGCAGGCCAGATCTAGCGATTAAAAACATCACGAATGTCGTTTGGGCACTCAGCGAAACGAAGCAAGGAACTTATGTCAGGCACGTTGGTACGTCCAATCCTTGGAAACTATCTGTAATCTTAGTAGGTACACTCACAATCTTCAATTGCTAGTGTCTCTCCTCCCTACCGTATGGCATATCGCAATGCACAGCCAGCTGATCAAACAGCAACTTTTCGGCCAGCTGGTACTCTGCGTTCCATCCCATCTTGGAGAGCGCCTCTTCCTAATCACACTTCCATTCAGGCCAACATCAAGTCATTCCTCGCGGCTAACTTGGAGTTCTCTGGTAACGAAATAGCCTCGATGCTTCGACAATGTCCTCAGCTTACACACATTGTGATACAGTACGCCAATACCCTACTCACACTGCACTCAACACTGAAACATTTTACTCATGGTTGACTGCCGTTTCAGCAATTCAAAGGGACTTGGTGGCGAGATGGCCATTCTATGGCTGAAGGAGCATCCGACGCCGCTAGAAGTGCTTGATCTGGAAGGCGTCAGCCCAGAATTGGATGTCGCATTCTTAAACACTTTGGCCGCTTCTAAACATCCGTATGTAGCTTCAGCCCATACGCCTGATCCAACGTTGAACCTAATCATAGTTTGATACAGACGATCCTTGCAATGTCTCAGTCTTAATGGAGTTTCCTCACTGACGAAGGAGGCCTTGATGGCTGCCTTTACGATTGAAGAGACGGAGACGGAGACCAACATCGTTGCATCGAGTGAGGCCGACGTAAGATCTGAGGATACAGGAAAGCCACGACCATGGGGTGCGCTGACAAAGCTTCACTTGGCCGAAGTCTCAGCAGTGGATCAAGAGGTAATGCAAATCATAAACACATCTACGATGGAATACTAACCATTTGCCCGCAGGTAATAGTCCAGATCACTCGTGTCTGCAAGGGCCTCATTGACTTCAACTTTCTCAAGACATCGACTGACGAATCAGCCTTGGCGTCTCTGTCATCAAACATGGAACAGGTGCGTGGAGGAACACTTCAACAAGAGCATTCTTGAGGGTTACTAACTGACACCTTTTCGTAAGATATCAATTGGTGGAAGCATTGGGATGCCAGCCATCAGTGAATTCATTGGCAGGTGCAAGAGTCTCAAGCAGCTTTCAATCAAGGTACCTTAAAGCTGCCCGCAAGGGCACCCACACATCACCGATCTCAATCCGCCCCTCCTACAGGGCTTGGACATCTCCTATTCCGCAATCTTCCCACTGACTGCCTCGCTCCCGGCTCTCGAACGGTTCCAAACCGGCAAAGGTACCAGATATTAGGATTCTTTACTAAATATTCACTAACAGAGTGGCCTCTGCGGCCTTGTGCTAGGTACGACGTACCTGTATACCGGCACGAAGACAATAAGCGTCACCTATTGCCCATTTACGAACGTATTCCGTGTATCTGACGTAAGTACCCATTCTACTTCATTTCATCACCATTCTTATCTCCTCAAAGGGTATCAAGATCGAGGATGCATTTAAGGTGCAGCAAAGTATGGTCTCATATATGTCTGGTGACGGTATAAAGCTCACGCTGCTCAGTCAAGGCACATTGTACGTTCTTCACCTTCCTTGTTCTCTTTTTTTGATCTGAACTCATGGTTTGGGTGCGTCTGTTTGCACACAGACATATGTTATATGATGGTGAAGTCTCCTTGACGCAGAGCTCTTGGCTTCCGATGATGGGCAGTTCTATCAGTACGAGCCCATCTTGCTTGCGAAGACTTCCTGCAACTTGTTAACTTGATCGTATACTTGCACCTGTGCAGAAGCGCTGGTGCCGGGCATCACCAAGCTCACGAGTCTCTACCTCAATAACACCCGTCAACTTGAAAGCAAGCCACCTATCATCACCACACGAGGAGTCACCATCGGTTGGTTCACTCCTGCTTCCTCTGCTTGATGCAGTCCAGTTAAATCTAACTCCAATGTGTATTCAGTCCGGTCCGATCAGCCATTTTCCGTAGCACCGCACCAGAACCTTACCATGGCCATCGCCCTCTACTTCCAGTTGATTGTAGCTAAGTGACCAATTCAATCACAGGACCATCAAGTTTTGTTTGTCACAATGACTACATTCCTCCTATCTCCTCTTCTGGGCCGCAGAAGAACGCCAGCTTCATGCAGATATCCGCTCACTGTGTTATCATCTTCGTCGAGGCTCGGCAGCGCGCTAGTGGTTGCTGTTGCCACTCAGAAAGCTGAGAATCCCCTTCTTCTCGCGTCGCATCTCGCGCACGCTCATGGAGCGGCCCACTCCACCATCTTTGTCTTCTCCAGGCGTGTGAGACGAAACGATCGCGCTACCGGATGCACTCGACTTGGGCATGTCCCGATGTCTTCTCTCCGTCAGGGGTCCACAGATCATGCTGCCTGGCCGTGGTCCCGACGTCCCACGGAGGAAGCTGATGTACTCCTCGTCCTCCTTCGTGTGACCTCCAACGGTTACCTTTCCGGATGAACTGATGAAGTAGGAATCGTCTTCCTCGCTCTTGACGCGTAGAAGCTTATTCACCTCCTGTCGCTGCTTGAGTTCCTCGATCACATCCATTGATCGACTCTTCTTCTTTTTCATTTCGCTCTTCTCTCGCTTGCGATCCTCCTTCTCCTTCTTCTCCTTCTCTTTTTCCCTCTCTTTGTCCTTCTTCTTTTTCTTCTCCTTATCTTTCTTCTCTCCACTTTGTTTTGACTTCTCCCCAGCCGAAGGCTTCGGCGAGCGTGGCTGCTTCGCATCGCTGTCGAGCACAGCATCTGCCACATCCTGAAACATTCTCACGTCCGTCTCATCCTCGGCCATTCGCTTGTCAATACCCGAACCGTCCTTGAGATCCCGAACCTTGGTCGGGAGGCCTGCATGGCTTCGACGCACCTCAGCCTGCTGGATGCCATGACTGGCCTTGCGCGTCAGCGCTGCGCGATCGCTCTGCGAAAGGACTGCAGCTGTCGACTGTGACGCCACTGATGGCACTGGCGATAGTTGGACCGACAGTCGCGCTTCCCAGGCGTCGCACGCCTGTCGCACGCTGGTGCGTGTCTGGGCCCACGCCACGTCACTCCGAGTGCGCGGGCTCGCGCTGGGACTGACTCTAGGGCTCGTTGCCGTGTTTCCTGCACCGGATTCCACCTTGCCCTGCGCAGCAGCTTTCTTCTCACTGCTCACCGGCGTTGTGGGTGGAGACACACCGCCGACGTGTTCCGTATCGCCCTGCGGGTCGGGTGCTTCTTGCTGCTGCTGTTGTTGGGCGTTGTCCTGCTCGTTTTCCGTAAGTGTGGTGTGATTCTCTCCGGTCGTAACGGCCTTCTTTTTCCCGCCATTGTTGGCGCCCTTCTTCGTCCTGGTCTTCGTCGCTTTCGTTCTTTGGTCGCTTTCTTCGTTCTTTGCCTCTTCTTTGTCGCTTTCGTTCTTTTTGGCCTCTTTCGCTTTCGGGCGCTCGCCTCCTTTCTTTTTCTTCTTCTTCTTGACCACCGGTATCACCACCGGTTGTCCTCCCTCTTCTTTGACTCCCTTGCTCTTCTTTTCGTCCACCTTCTTTTTCTTCTTATCCTGAGATTGATGAAGAAGGAAGGGGTCGTCCACCCACAGGGGGTCATCGTCCCACTCCGACCACTCTGAGTCGGACAAGGAGGTCTCAGAGATGGAGGACAGCATGAACGACTCCTCGAACCACTCGCTGTCGTCTCCCGCCACCGCAGCAATCGCTGTTGTCGTCAACGGCGTCATCATCTTCGTCTCGTCGATGCTTCTTCTTCTCATCTCTTGCGAGACAGCAAAGATGATGCCATTGGGCTTGTGTCGTCCACGCTTGGCTCGTCGCCCACTGATGGCTCCGTTGAACCGCCCGACCTGCTGCATGGAGGCTGCTCCTTCTTCTTGGGTTGTAGTGTGTTGTCGAGTAGTGCAGTGAGTGGCCACTTCTGTGCGGCGTAGGTTTGGGGGATATAGGAAATGGAAAGGCCGCACGTAACAAGGCTTTTCCTACGTCGCCGGCTACTACTGGTGGCCCTGAAGCGGAGGATGCACACCACTAACGGAAATGGTCCTTTCCGCTTGAGCCAGCCGGCGGCAACAAGCAACGCTTGCGTCACAAACGGCTGTCGTTATGATGCACTTTCTTTGAAAATTTGAGCAATGCATCGCGGAGAAGAATTCAAAGATTTTCCCCACATTGTCAGCATCACAGCCTGCATGCTTGGAAAAGTACACAGGCACATGTTTGCTGTGAGGCACTTGAGCAACCTTCAAAAGAATGAAAGAAACAAGTTGTTGTTGATCCTCTTGACAAATAAGTGAAGGCAGTACCTGGAATTGCACCAGCCTGAACATAGCCAATGGCACAAGGGCAGCTAGAGATTGTGGTACAGAAACAAAGAGCCAAAGAAACACCAAAAAATGGACGAGGAGTTGACGGACCGAAGAGAGGTACAGCTGCAGCAGCAACACGACCAGCTCGTCCAGCACAATGCGGACCTCGCAGCCGATATAGAGAGTAAGCAGATGCAAGTTGACGCGCTCCACCTGTCCATTACTGCTCTGGAACATGGCCTAGCCGAACTGTCCGAACGGATGGCACAGCTTACCGTGGAGTACGATACCGTGCTAGCCGCAAAAGCTGCTGCTGAGGCTGAACTGGAAGTCAAGTTGGCAGCGGCACCGCACGCACAGCAACCTAGAGGGAGTGCACACCGCAAAATACTGCTTAACGTAGGCGGTAAACATTTCACAACGACCACAGCGACGCTTACCTCCGAGCCGGGTTCACTGCTGGCCAGCATGTTTTCGGGCTCTGCTGAGCTGCCCGAGGCCGACGAAGACGGCCGAGTCTTCCTAGATCGAGATCCCAAACTGTTCGCCAGCATTCTCGATTGGCTTCGTGTGGGCGACGATGCTGGACTGCCGCAAGAGGAAGCTGAACGCAGCCGCCTCGCGAAGGAAGCCAGGTACTATGGTCTTGAGCGGCTGGCAAGGCGACTGCTGAGTGAAGGAGAGGTCTCCACCTTGGATGGCATCGATGAAAACTTTCCGCCTCGGCATTACTATCCTATCACTCCGTCCGAGTTCAGGTCGTTGGTGAGCTCGGCCAGTACATCGAACCCGCTCCAGCTGAGCCAGACTGACCTCCGCAAGGTGCCCCTGAGCGGGCTCCGCATCCGCCTGCTCCGCTTGACCTCGTGCAACTTGGCTGGAGCTGATCTCCGCTGGCTGGAGTGCGACCAGGTCTTCTTCAACGATTGTGACTTACAGGGAGCGGACCTAAGTGGTACATCACTTCATGATTCATCTCCTTGCTCCACGTACTAGTCCAGCACTCACGTTCAGCTCCTTGGACAAGGTGCGACTCTGCCGAATGGAAGTGTCATCAGCAGATCGAACCTAAGAGGAGCCAAGTTCCGGAATGTCATCTTTGGTGTCAAGTCCGACTCTGACTTCACCGGAGCCGACATGTCGGGCGTTACCTTTCGCGGTACTATTCAACTTGCGTATCGCCGGATGTGGTGGCATGCTGCTGACCAGTGCAGCTGTTGTCGTTGTGCAGGCGCTCATCTCATAGATGCCATCCTGGCTGATGTTAACATGACGGGAGCTAAGAAAGAAGGGTTCAGTGCGTTCCCTCCTGGGTTCAAAGCATTTGCACCTTAGGCCATATAGCTACCCTGAATAAAGGATCACGATGAATGTAGTTAGTGTTCATTAATCGCACAGGTAGGAGGAGAAACCGTTGCGTTGCCCGAACGTTCGTGCGAAATACGGATTGATTGAGTTGTGCAGTTAAAGTTTACAGGCGAGCGGCTACCACGGTCACATTGTCCACACAAAGCGAGTTAGATACCGCTGTGCGGAGCAGCGATGACGCCACCTCCTCAGCCGAACCAGCCTCGCGACCCATCTCCGTAGCCTCCGCTCCTGAGAGGACATCCCAAAGCTAGGAGCATCGCCATGATCCAGATCAGACACAAACGCCTGGCAGAAGCACAAACGAGGAAGTATACGCACCCCGTCCGTTGCGACAAGAAGCAAGCTGTCCTCCTCATTAAGGTGGATTGGATCGCTCACGTAAGGTTGGGATATGAGACCCAGACCATTCTCCTTCATAAAATGATCTCCCAGGGCACGGCTTACCGCCATACCTAGTATGCAGCAAAGTTCGTAAGAATCTATCATTTCAAGCTCTCGGCAGATGCCATACCATTGATGCGAGTAGCGTTGGGACTTAATTCTACGCCGGAGCTGATCAGCCTGTCTCGTTCTCCCTCATCAGTAACTTTGTGATCATACGTGAGCTTGACAGTTTCATTTCCACGGCTGGTGAAAGGAATAGATAAGTTTCATATTTCCTCGTATTACTAACCAACATTGGGAAGGCTCACCGAAGGAAGGCGGCAGAATCACCAACGTTAGCCGCCTGCAAATAACGGTTTTCTCCGTCACGCCATATATAAACCACAGTAGCGGTTGCGCCCTGACCGTGATTCTCAGTTAATAACGGAGGGCTGACAAGCTGGGTACAGAAGTTACCTCAAACTCGTGTTCCTTGAGCTGTTCGTCAACCAACGCGAAAGTCTGAGTTAATATTTCTCTGAGATCGTTGCTGCTAGGTGAAGCCGCATCCAAACAGGCCTGATTCAATTGAGTTAGAATATGTCTAGAACACATGTTCATCTCTCTTCACCTTAAACTGAGTAGGCAGTAAGTTGGCAGCTGCTCGCGCTACCGCGAAGCCAGCATGGCCATCGAGGACTGCGATGAAGGCTCGGTTTGGATCATCAAAATAAGGGTACACAACCGTGTGTGCGTCCTGTATGGAACTGACTGATAAGTACCACTGCATTGAAAGTAAAAACTAGTATCTGTACCTCCATTTCATACTGCGGCCTCAGGCTCTTGGTCCCTCTCTTTGCCGAGCCGAAACTTGTAGGCGTTTTCTTCGCCCGTCGTAGACCCGTAGTGTTGATGTCAGCTCGTGCGGCAACCTCTCGAATAACGCCGTCGCGCGGTCCAGCGTCCTCGGATACTTCAGGCTTCGTTACGTCCGGAAGATCAAAGACATCCAATATAGAGCGTCGCTTTGAGGAGCCAGAAACAGTCTCTTCGCTCTTCTTGCTCGTGACTTGCTCGGATTCCGATGGAATTACCAGTCCATCGAGTTGGTCCCGTAAGGATGAAAACGAGTCTGACATGGTGGGTTGTGAATCAAGGTCTGCCAGTTGAGCCTTGAGGTCGTCGAGGGACAGTTCAGGCGGCCTAGCCTCCCGCAACTGATCACTGTCATCACTATCACCACTCTTATCGTCG
>CDEZ01019426.1:0-75759 GCA_000826365.1 Acanthamoeba royreba | reverse complement strand
TGGAATCGGTCACTCATCGGTAGGCTTGGCACCCGGGTTGATAGTGCCGAACTTTTGTGCGATCATGTCTCGGAACTCGGCAAGGATCTTGTTCTCGCGCTTGGCCTTTTCCTCGTAGTTGAACAGTGCAAGCGCCCTCTTCTCCTCCGCACTGTAGACCTGGTTTTCCTTTCGGATACGAACGGCATTCATCCTAGTGTGATCGTAGGTTCAGTACATATTGCACACATCACGAGTTTGTTGGGGTGATTGTACCTCTTGTGACGAGAACCGGACATCACGTAACCGAGATCCTCGAAGTGCTCAATCTGCTCGCTGCTGAGACCTACCTCACCACGACGAGGAATACGCTTGTTCTCTTGCACATACTTAGCGTAGGCTTCGGCTTCTCCGGGCAACATGGCGCCACCGTAGCCTCCGTGGCCGAGTTCCACTTTGGGTAGAGGTATCGGTCCAACGTGCACGGGAGCATCAACTTTACGTTCCGCCCACCCAGCCATGTCGTCCTCCTCCTCATTAGCATCAGTCGGCTGTCCACCCTCGCCGTCCAAATGGCCTTCAATACGAGCAAGCTGCTGCCCATCACTTTCATGGTCGGATGTAGGAGCGGTTACGGCAGGTTTCTCGACAAACTCGTCAGACTCAGAGGAGTCCTTCTTAGGCTTCTTGTGTTTCCTGCTCTTCTTGCGTTCGTGTTCACTTTCCGAAGATGAGGACGAGGAAGGAGAAGGAGACCTGTAATCCCAAGAAAAGTAACGGTTAGGTTACTGCCATTTTCAACTTGTACAACAGGAAGGCCCTTACCTCCTGCGGCTCTTCTTGGAACGCTTCTTATCGCGCTTTCTCCGTCTCTTTTTGCTTCTTTCTTCTTCCGAGGATGACTCAGAGGAAGACGAGGGTGATTCCTCGGACTCGGAATCCTTCTTTCTGCGCTTCTTCTTTTCCTCCTTTTTATCGTCCTTCTTTCGCCTCTCCCCTTCGGTTTTGCCACCGTCTTTGTCGGCCTCACGCGCGTTGCGGCTTCTGCCAAACTCGTCCGTACTGTCATCGTCACTTCGTGCCTTCTGCCTCTTCCGGAGCGCCTTGAGCATTTTCCGCGGAGGAGAAGGTGAGGGAGCCCACACCGGGCTCCTCAGCCGTGCCTGCTGGCGCAACATCTTGCGGCTGTATGTACGAGATGCCAATAGGTTATCATAAGCCTGAGTTGTCATGCATGGGGGAATAAGTTGAGAGCGTACTGTTCTAACCAGGATTCCGAGCCCTGACTGCCGGCAGAGGGATCATAGCGGAAGAAGTCAGTGCGTCTCTCCTCCGGATGGTGCGGCGGCGATCTAAGCAAATACGATATAGCATCAGTGAATGTCCTAACAATGCAAGGCACATCGCCAACTGTACCTCCTTCGCACAGGGCTCTCTCTGTCCCGGCCTCTTCTATCACTTTCACGATCACGATCACGCTCGCGGTTGCGATCCCGGTCCCGTTCGCGTTCCCGTTCGCGTTCCCGATCTCGATCCCTGTCCCGGTCGCTCACTCTTGTCCTGTCTCGACTTCGGCTTCTGCTTCGGCTGCGGTGCCTCCTCCTCTCGCGCTCCCTCTCTCTGCTCCTGTCCCTTCCGCGCTCGTGGCTACGGCTCCTGCTCGGGCTGCGCTCCCGGTGGCGCGAGCCGTCACGATGATGGTTCCGGCGCTCGTCGTCGAGCCGGGGGGACTTCCTGGCCCGCTCGCGAGGCGATCTCGACCGCGAGTACGAGCGGGAGCGTGAAGATCGACGCACCGGCGAGCGCGAGTGGCCGCGATCACCTTCATCCCTAATCACCGGTGTGTAGACCATGATGTCTGTCCTTTCGATCAACGATTTTAACCCCCGTTCCTAATTTTGAACAAAAATGGATTGAGCAAGCGCCCGCAAAAATAAAAAATTAATTAATTTGTATAATCTAAATTAACCCAAAACCAAATTGAATAACAGTAAATAGACAAAGGAGAATTATTATGGGCTCAAGAATTTACCTCAAACGGCACTAGATCGTGGCCGTTCTTCAATGTATATGTCTGCTGCTCGTCTTCAAGGGGAGGTGTCCTTTAGGGGGGTGGAGTGAGTTGCTCTTGATTTATGGTGTGCCAAAAGAAGAAAAGGAAGAAGTGTGGAATTTTATCTCGTTTTTATTCTCCAAACCAAGCAAAGAAAAGCCGAAACTTTTCCGTTTGGCACTTTGAGAGAGGTATGTCAACTATGTACCACAAATTGATTGGCTGTGTAGCACAAAGTCCTAAGATCATACTAGGGAAAATGTAAAATCAAATTTAAACATTCATTATCATTAAGATAAAATCTAACCTGTGAAGTTGCCAGATATGATTTGTTATATAAATAGCATGTGGGCAACACCACTGAATAGACATAAAGTGACACTTAGGGCAAGTCCTCTCCTCCCTTGATGTAATCTGGAATTTTTCCAGCAAAATTTTGGCGCGTTATTGTTTTTGTTTGGGGGTGCAAGTAGCGGAACAGACTTGGCACCATGCGGAGGGCCAAGACCTCGTCCGCGCGGGTCGCCTCCTCGTCCTCCTCAATTACCTCCTCTTCTTCTTCTTCGAGGAGGAGAGTTGGCCCGTCCCCAACCCAGAAGGGTGGTCGTGCGGCCTCGGTAGGAGCAGCGCCATCTACATCATCGGCATCGGGGGTGAAATGGGCAACAGTTTCGGCCTCGAAATGGACGATCACGATTACAGTGCAGCCGAACCCGCAGCCCACCAAAGCCTACAAGCTCAGATTCTTCGGCCCTGCGCAGCCGTTCCCTGCCGCGCAGCCGCCTCTGATGCGTAATCCCAAGAAGGGACTCGTGGAGCAGACCGTTGACACCGCACAAGGCGGCGTGTGGTACAAAATATTTACATATTTTATATTTTATTTCTTCTTTATTTCAGTTTTGCTCAAATGTAGATTTATGGAAGAACACCTTTATTCTTCAACATATTTATTCTTTGAATAGCATGATTTATTTCACATTTAATGTAAGTCTTGTTTATGTTTTAATTTTGGAAGTGTGATGTATTTTCTGATTGGAGATGATCTGGATGCAGGTTCTTTCTGGTCGGTCCATCGAATACGCGGTACCCGCCCGAGAATGGCTATCAGCGAACACATCCCCTAACGGCCGAGAAGACCACACGAGGGTACAGCATTGTTGAATTGATGCTTGTTGAGCTGCAAGAACGCTGATCAAGTGTCTTGTGAAGCTCTTCGACGATCACCAGAGTGGAGGGTCCAAGGTGGCCAAGGGTGGGGTACGTCAAATTCACTCTTAAGAACGAGACAACCAACCGCATTGTCCACGTCATATCTGGTGCGCATACTCGTTTGACTTGAATAACTCTGATGAAAGATGAATGTATTAACCCTTCGCATGAGCAGGTGATTTCGATCTTCCAGTAGATAATATGCTCACAGCGAATGTAAATTGGCACGTTGACAAAAACTTTGAGGAGAATGAGAAGGGTACATCAAGCGAATACAGTGATGTTCTGCTTTTTCGAATCGAGATGGCCAAACTCTGTCGTGTGAGGTGCGTTGCCTTCGTTGCGGCGATTTTCGACATTTGCCTCAGCTGATGGAACACACTCTCTCCAATACTGCATTCAGAATATTTGTGAATGTCCGCACTCTGGCGCGATCGATGCAAGCGGTGGACTCAGTGCCTCCTACTCTTAGAGCGGTAAAGGAACCGGCTGCTCAGGCACGCATATCACCTCGCGGCGAGGATCGTAACGGAAACCGAGCGCTCAAACAGCCAGAAGGAAAGCCCAAGAAGAGTGGCATTTTTAAGCACCGAGCCGCTGATCAAGGGTGTGACAATAACGAGGATGAAGAAGATGACTTCGAGGAAGAAGCGGAGAGGCGAAGACAGCCAACCAACCAAGCGAAGCGAAAGCAAACCTCTGCGCAGTCTGGTGCAGTAAAGAGAACGAAGCCATCAGAAAAGAATAAGGAGTCAGAATCCTCCGAGACTGAGAACTTTAATGATGAAGAAGACGACGAAGATGCCATGCAAGTGGCTGAACCTCCTTCGCAGATCCGAAGCAGTACCTCGAAGACAAAAGGTCTGCCGGCTCGTCCCCAATCCGAAGAGAAGGACAAATCTACGCCATCAGGTAAGCGCAAGGCCGGCGCAGAATCTCAGGTCGCTAAGCCACTCCCAGCGAAGCTGCCGAAGGTGGTGGAACACCAAACTCCCCATCAAGTGAAACGGCCGGCAGAAGCAAATAATGGTCCCGATAGCGATGAAGAAGGAAGCGAGGAGGAGGAAGAACAAGAAGAGTCCGAGGGGACAGTTCATAAAGCGCAGGAGGATGCCGTGGCTTGGCGCCCTGAAGAGGACTACGACGCTGATACTGAGCCATACGGCAGCCCTGAATCTGAAGAGGAAGCAAGTGAAAGTGCTGAAAAGGCAAACAATGAAGAGGAGGAGGAATTGACTCAAATACCGGATCACATTGGGGAAGCGCGATCGACCACGGAGACGACAGCAAAGGAAAAGGTTGATAATGAAGAGAGCGAGGACGAAGAAGATGAAGATGAGGACTTTGACGAAATTGTCAGTCAGGTGCCCAAGATCCTCACGGTAGCCAGCCCCAAAAAAGGCGCTCTACGGAAGTGGCCCGAACAATCAGACTACGACGATGATACGGATGGCTATGACATGTCAAGCGAAAGTGAAAAGGAACATGAAAAGGAAGCTTCGTCGGAGGCGCGAAACGACGACGAACAAAAGCCCGGCTCGCCTGCTCTTGATGACGATTTGGAATTGGATTCCGACAGCGAACTCAGAGTTTCCGGGTTTGACCTTCTAGCAGCAGCTACGCAAGACAAGCAGGACAGCAGTTCCGAATCAGATGATCAACTGCAGGAAGACGAGGGTAAGGACGCAGATGAAGTGAAGAATGACGAACAAGAAGCTAAAGAAGAGAGCGAGGAGGATAATGAAGAGGATGAAAACGAGGAGGACGAGGAAGAAGAGGACGAAAGCCAATTCGACTTTATGTGGGTGAAAGACGTGAATAAGAGAGAACGTGAGCGACAAGTCAAGGAAAAGGAGCTTGAGGAACAGGCCAAGCGCGAGGCCGAACGCCTTCGCCAAGAACGACGGCTCGCTCGACTAAGTGAGAGGATGAGCGAACCTCCTAGCACGGCCAATCCTATATCGCCGACTCAGTCGGATAAAGAGAAGTCAGAACTGGCACCAGTGGAGACAAATGAAGCGAGTGATGATGACTTTGAGGAGACCAAACCTAAAGCTCAGAAGAGGAAAACAATGGAGAATGGCGCTGCGAAGCCAGAAGCTAAGAGCGCCGTAAGTAAGGACAACCAGCAGACAAAACAAAACGAAGATGAGGATATGGTGGCCGATGATGTAAAAGGCACGATTGAAATGGAAGAGGAGAGTAAAGGCCAAGCGAAGCCGACGGCAGAAAAGAAGCCTTCTGCGGTAGCTACGGTAGTTAAGTAATCTGCTATTTACCGCGATGTGCAAGCTGATTCATATTCATCTTACAGGCGGCAGCGACTCAATCTCCTTTCAAAACTCCCTCCCTGGTCAAGAAAAACGCTTGTGCGTTCCGTCCGCCTTTGTGGAGGCATGGTAGCTGACATTCTTTTATGGCAGTTGTCGATCTCACAGGAGATGATGATTTTGAGAGCCCTAGGTTCGTTCGAGCAGAAAAGAAGATAGTTTTCTTGATCTGACTGACAAATACACAGAGCCCCCGCGCGACCAAGTGTGCGTTCTTCCAATCTGCGAGAGTACTTCATGCCAAAGGAACAAGCGCCCTTGGCACCTCCTCCGCCGAAACGAAATCGTCGCCTTGTAACCAGGAAGCAGAAAAAGCGAGACTCTGATGCTGATTTCATGCTTGATGCCGCTGAACTTGAAAGCGACGAGGAAGAGGAGCAAGAGGAAGAGGAAGAGGAGGAACGCTCTCAGACAAAGAAGAATGACTCTCTGCTAGGCACGAATGCTTAAGTCTTCGCCACTGACGCTTTGCTCATCATACTTCAACAGATGATTCGCAGGTAGAGGAGCCAATGACATCGTTCTTCCTGAATCAAGGCGTTTTGGACATAGTGGAGGCTCAACCCGCCCCTAAGCGGGGCAGACCTAAACCTCAGAGTGATGTGGAGAGTACGACCCGAAAGCTTCAAGTTTTTGCTTCGCTTTAAACTGAATGTGTCTTATATTAGAAATGAGGGATATGTACCAGCAACGTCCAGCACCGATAGGGGTACAATAACTCATCCGCCTGATCCTCAAATGGATTTATTCACTAACCTTCTGTGTTCTTCACACTAGGGCATTATGTCAAATGCCGAGCTTGAGAGAGCTCAAAAGGATGTTGCCGAAGGTGACGACGATGTATTTCAGTCAGAGGAGGTACTGTCCGTGTCCCCGTGTTCTCTAATTGCGCTTTTATAATACGGGTCATCCACAGGCATTGGTCTATGCGCCATACAAGCCGAGAATCCCCATTTACTGCACTCATCCAGGTACCGCCGATAAAGCTAACCTTTTCTTAAACAAAGATTAACTGTTGGATCACTTTCGGCTTCATCAGCAAATATTGTAGAGGCCGCGACGTTGGCCTCGGCTCTGCCACCAGAGCCAACCTACAAGCCTCTTCTTCCCCCTGCATGCACGGAGAATGAAGAAGAATCTCTTCTATCGACTTTGCAATATGTGAGTTGAGCATAATCCTGTTTGCTACCCTTTGCTAACATGCCTTCTCCTTAGGAAACGGTCATAATGGTGGGTCAGCGACACGAGAAAATGTTAGCTAACAGCACTCGTGCTGGCTACTTTTGTGGAGACGGTACTGGTGTTGGCAAGGGTCGCCAGATCGCCGCCATCATAGCCGGTACCTTACACTGCTCTATCCCGGTGATGTCCTAATCTATGCTTACCGTAGTCATGTGGTGCAGACAATTTCCTTAAGGGACGGAAGAAGTCGATCTGGTTCTCGGCAAGCAACGGCCTGGTCAAGGATGCACGGCGAGGTGAGTTGCACTCATCCACCAATTTCGTTGTACGGGAGACCGATCTCACCCACTTTAACAGATTTGGATGACGTGGGCTGCGGCAAGAAGGGCAGTAAATACTACCTTCCCCTCTACACGATGCCAATGGACATCACCAAACCGATCACAGCAGGCGAGTGTACGTTATTCCACTGGCGCGCTAATGAATATGACTCACCATTCTGCTTGTGTGCAGATGGAGTGCTCTTTGTGACCTACAGCATGCTGGTGAGTAAAACAACCAGAAAGAAGAAGACCTACTCTCGTTTCAACCAAATCGTGAAGTGGTGTGGCTCGGACTTTGACGGTTGCATTGGTACGTAGACTACAGTCTCGATGCGCACGCCTATCTCACTCTGGTCTCGTTTTCCATTTCAGTATTTGATGAAGGGCACATGGCCAAGAACCTTAAAGTAGGCAAAACTCAGGGCTCATCGCAAGCAGCTCTGAAGGTGGCTGAGCTGCAAGAAACCCTTCCTGGCGCGCGGGTACTGACTCCCCTTTCTCATGATCGCTACCATCTTTCTTATTTAGATCCATGTAAGGTCGTCTATGTGTCTGCCACAGGCGCTACAGAGCCTAAGCACATGGCTTATATGTCCCGATTGGGTCTGTGGGGTCCTGGTACGAACATCGCACCCTCCGAGCTCCACGCCCATCGATCATTTGATTTATGTTATGGTTCTCTAGGAACGGCATTCGAAGACTTCAATGATTTCAGAAAGCGAGTCGAGGGTGCTGGCGTAGCTGCCATGGAAATGGTAGCTATGGAGATGAAGGCGGTACGACATCTTTCCTATGTACTCGGATTTGTCACAAGTGTTGATAGTTATCCAACTTTCTGTCAAACAGTTAGGAATGTACTGCAGCAGGCATCTTTCTTATGAAGGCACAACCTTCGATATAGTCGAGCATCCACTTACAGTAGAGGAGCGGGCGATGTACGACTCTGCTGCCAGGTACATTTTTGCCAACGTCTGCTTAAGCATAGCTATGTGCTCCTCTTAACAAGTTTCCTCACGACTGCATACAGGTTCTGGCAAGATTTCTTGCCAGACTTTCAAGAAGCGTTCGCTGAAGCAGGACCACCGCCGGGCAAGAAGCGAGTCAATGTGAAAGCGCTGCTGTGGGGCGCTCACCAACGCTTCTTCCTGCAGATGTGTCTTGCCGTAAAGTAAGTTGTTCCATGACCCATCGTAAGAGGAGTGTTATGCGCAAGTCTTATTCTTTGCTCTTGTGTGCAGAGTCAATGACTGCGTCAAGCTTGCTGTCGAGGCACTCGATAATGATTGCGCAGTCGTGATAGGTTTGTTCTCCACCGGCGAAAGTGCGAATGAACACGATACTGGCGATGAACTCGATGACATAGAATCTGCTCCCAATCGGCTGCTCCAGCGATTGATCGAAGAACGGTATTTTCTGCCACGTTTATACGCATTAAGCTTCTCTCACTGTGCAAGCTTAATGCGTACCTCAACTGTAGATTCCCCACAAAGAACAACGAAACGAAAAAGGAGATGCCACACTGGGTAGCCAAGAAGAAACATTACCTCAAATGGGTATGCCTGACTGGTGCCTGATTGTAGGGCATTTATCGTCTAATCTTGCTAACACTAACCAACACAGCTCGCCGAGTTGGATCTGCCCGCTAATCCTCTTGATGATCTTATCGATAAGCTTGGAGGCGTCGAAGAAGTTGCGGAAATGACCGGTACTACAGAATATATCCTTGATCTTGCTCGGCGGCTCATCGCCATTTCATAGGACGTTCGAAGCGATTGGTACGAGATGGAAACAAGTTTGTCATAGAGCGGAGGGAATCCAAAGTAGACAATCTTGAGGAAAGGTAGATACTTCATTACTTATTCATTTATTGTGGGACCTATCTGACATATGTGTGCAGGAATAGCTTCATGGATGGACGGAAGAATATAGCTATAGTGAGTGAGGCCGCGTCAATCGGCATCTCGCTTCAGGCAGATAAGGTATGTCCCAACAAACACTCCCGTTTCTTCAAAAAATCATACGTAATTCTTAAAATGCACAAACAGAGCTGCAAGAATCAGAAGCAGCGTGTACATATAGTTTTGCAGCTGCCTTGGGCAGCCGATAAGGCTGTACAGCAACTCGGTAGGACACATAGGTCCCACCAGCGCACTGCTCCTCATTATAAGCTTCTCATCACCGATCTGGTACGCATTGCTCTCCTCGTGTCTTTGATGAATCTTACCAGGCTGTTCTCTTCAGGGTGGTGAACGACGACTGGCCTCTACGATTGCTGGACGCCTGGCCTCATTGGGTGCGCTTACGAGCGCGGATCGTCGTGCCGGTGCTGCATCGCGCACTCTTTCTGTCTACCTATTACAACCTAAATACGCTAGAGAGGTTTGTTAAACCCTCACGTTCTAGCGTTTGGTTCTGCACTCAATTAACAATCTGCAGGCCATTGCTGAGCTTGCAAGCGCCATGAACATGGCCGATCTGAAGTTAGCCCTGGAGCAGACTAGGTCATCTGCTTCTTCCCTCTCGGCGACCGCACCAGCATCTACAGCAACAGTGACTGCGGCCATGACGCATATCGCTGCTGGACAGTTCGGCTCGCGCAGGGGTCCAGGGCGACCTCCCAAACACACTATCTTCACTAACGTGAATTTGCAACTCCAAGCGGCCTCTAGCTCTTCTGCGCCTAACTTGCCACCAACTTCCGCGTCTGCACCAGCGCCCACACCAGCACAAGATGTACGTTATTCATAATCAAGCCTTGAGAATTTTTCTGTCGCCAATCAAGCTCGATTTTCAGGAACAAGAGAAACAAAAGCAGCTAGAAGCCCAGCGGCTTGCCGAGATTAAGCCCAAGGCAGATAGACTCTCATTAACAGATAGCACAGGGCAGGCAGACAAGGTGAAGAATTTCCTTAACCGGTACGCTTGGATTCCTTCGGAAAAGTGTGCAAATGTGCTCACTTGTGTTGTTGCCGTGACTAGACTGTTAGGTCTTGAAGTTGAGGATCAGATGCTTGTTTTCCAGCTATTCACTAAGTTTTACGAGGGCAGGGTATGTTGCATAGCCGAGAACTGTCTGGCACTCTATGGCTAATTCACTGGGTTTAGGTGAATGAAGCGATCAAATCTGGTACCTACGATGATGGCGTGTTCGATTTAGAGGGAGAACTAGTCAAGAAGCATATCGTATACATGGTGCAATCTTTCCTCTCTTGCGATGTTTGTGTGTTGGCTAACTTTTCCTCAGGATCCAAATATCCACGTTCGAAGGGACGAAGAAGACGCAGATCAGGAAGAGACCCACCGCCGAAAGCAGCAATATACTGAGCTATTCGTCGTTGAGGTAGATCGTGGTCAAAAATGGGAGGACGCGCTACAATCCTATCAGTCTACTGTTGGTGCAGCCGACCCGCGACAAGTACGACATGTTAACTTGACCGCTCGCCGAAAGTGAGACTTAGGGTGGGTGCATGCAGAGCGACTCGGGATTCTACACTAATAATCGGTCAGGAAATGTGGTCTTGGCTCTCCAGAAGGCCAACACGTCGTTCTTCCACCTTTCCCGACCACACTTGGGTACCATGGTTTTCCATCAACGTTCAGCAATTCCGTTCTCATTGTAGCATAATTGTGTAGGCCATCAACGAACTGCCATTCCTCGATCGGAACTACGCTCAAATTACTCCAAGCTTAACTTGGCCAGGGCAGAGAGGTTGTGGAAGGAGGTGCGCTTTGTTATGTTTGTGCCTCGCACACCATCCAACAAACTTTGGAAGCTAACCTAACCTACAACTAACCTCAGAAATACGAAGAAGCTAGCGGAGTGGGTCTAGGCCAGCGCCTGCTTCGCAAGAATGTGCTTGTGGGATCCGTATTGCCAACCTTCAAAGTTCTTCAAGAGGAGCTAGAAAAAGGTACGCAATCTCATAGAACTTGAGGATCGATCTTCTCCTGCAATCTTCTCTTCATGGTGAGCAGGCGTCGAAAAGAAGAAGGATGCACGAATTCAAATAGTACGCGCCATAGTCTACGACAAGACAGCCAAGGACAAAGGAAAGGAGGACGATGATAACATCGCTATGCCTCAGCAAAAGATTGTGGGCATCCTCATTCCCCCTGGGAAGGAAGCAAGTACGCACATATGTTTGTCTTAGCTTGGTAGAGGGAACTAAGGCTGTTGCTTCCGGCCCCAGGTGTTATTCGGCGGTTGCAGCAACACGAGATACAGCGACATCTGGAGCACCGCAAAGCACGCGTGCTCAGAGGGATCCGCAAACTTGCTGCCCGTAACGAATGGCAGGGGCCGAGTAGGCATCTCCTCATCTACAATACCTTCGTTTTCGACTAACTTAGCTGGGTTATATTGCAGCCGAAAAGGTGGAAGAAATTGCCGATGCTCTGTGCAAGCAATATCTATCTGGTGATGATTTGTTGGATGCTGGTACGTAGATGTCAAACTAATCTACCTGTGTTGTCCACAATCTAACTCCCCATTACTGCAGCCTCCGGCAAGAAGCGGGAGGTGCAGCAGATTACCTACCGTGCCGTGATTCAGCGCTTAAAGGAGTACAGCAAAGAGCGCCAAACCCGAGAAAAGCAACTATTGGATACTCTTAAAGTGCTGGCTTCTGAAGCTACAAAGAGCGATCAGGCTGCTATCGACGCCTTGGTAGATTCCCTCAAGACACACGGCTCGCGCATCGTACGTTTTCTCTTCTGTCTCACTGATTATAACACTCACATACGCGGCTTGTAGTATGCTGCCTTTGTCGCTGGTACACTGAACTCTAGTGCGAAACAAGCAGCCGAAAACATGCTTAAGGCGGTTATTGAGTATGAGAATAAACTCAAACGGTACTGGCTCATCTGTCAAGCATTGGCGCAACTCTGACAGATATTTTACTTTGCTACCTGCAGAACTGCGGAAGTCAGTCAGCTTGCCACTCAGGCAGCAAACGTCTATCCTCAGTATGATATCTTATCGTATGTAACCAACGCCAACCCGCTCGTCACCAACTACATAGAGGGTAGACTGGTAAGTGAACTATGATCCACACGTCCATCGAATTGGCTTAGCTGCTTACCGATTTGTAACAATTCAGGCACTTAGTGTGTCAGCAGTCGGTATTGGATTCTATCCACTTGAGTGGTTCAATCATGTTCCAAGCAGTGCCCAAGAGATTATCGACAGTGTGGTAGCACTTAGGCGCACCCAAGAGCAGAAGGTGCACAGACCATTTTTTCTGATGCCACTTTGCCTGATGCTCACTTTTCTTATCCTTTGCACCTCTTCAGAAAGCACGGGATGCACAATTTGCGCGGCTGTTGGAAGCCAAGGCGAAAGAACTCTCCACGAAGATCGGTTCACTCGTCACTCCACAAGAGCTCAAGTACCATTCTCTGTTGTGCTAGGGTACTAGCATGCGTGCTTATTCTGTGTTGGTACATTAGGGAGGCCGACCCCTCAACGATAAGTGCCTACTTCTCTTCAGCCAACGTTGACCCGCAGGTGGTGGTTGAAAATCTTGGCAAGTTTCTCGAGTGCGCTCATCTTCCTCTTGGTGAACGTGGGCGTTAGCAATACTGAACCAACGTTCTTCGTACCTTCAGAACTCAGTATGCCCTTAAGGGTTGGTTTAGAGACACACTCAGGTTGAAGCCCCCTCTACCAGTGACAATGCTAGAGGAGGTACGACTACGTTCTTTCAATAACCTTCGCGGTCTAGATCTGTGGCTGATCTCCGCCACCTTGGCCTATTCCTCTATGCGCAGCTCTTCGTAAGGAAGTACAAGAATAGCTTTGATCGCTACTTCACGCGTGGAATGGTGACCTTCATTGTCACTCACCACAAGTCCCTCCTGCTGCGAGGAGGATACGTCCACTGGATTGGCAGCTGAGGATCACCTCAAGAAATTCCTAAGTCGCAGCCTGCTGTCAGTGCTGTAAAGTTTTGTTCAACAAACGTGGAATGGATTCATTTGTTGTTGTATGTCAGGACGTAGTGCTGGCGGCTGTGCATATGAGCTTATGGCGAGGCCAGTCGTCCTTCTGGCACTGAACACAGCAGTAAGCAACTGCCCGACAGCGGCCGCACTTGTTAAGCTTGACGCGAGACTCATTGGTGATCTCTTTCCGTTGCGACTCCTCGTCCTTTTCTGCTTCCGTCTCTAGACGCACAATCAGCTCTTCCTGCGGATACAGCCCAATTCCCATTTTAATCCAAATAGGAGCTAAATGACGGCAGAAGAATTGAGCGCCTTGAGTACCTGCTTTTGTTGCTTGTCATTCTCAGTGGCGTCAGGATGATCTGTGGAGTAGACATCCATCTCGCGGTCGATGATGGGTTGGTACTTCTCTCGCCAGATGACCCCCATCCTCTTCTTTAGCCACACGTTCACCTCTTTGTCCCTCGGACCTGAAGAATTCCACACGCCGCCAGATCTGGATCAGCAGGTATCCTTCTCACAGCAGAGGGCTTGCGTACCGACATGCTTCTCGTACGTCTTCATAATAGCCGGGTCTGTCGAAGGTCCTTCGGTCTTGTTGCATTTGGGATTCTCGCATAACACCTTTGGTTGTCCAGTATCAGTAAAGGATTGCGTCTCCAAGCAGGGAGCAGACTGGTTGGTACCTGAGGACGATCCTGATCGGGAGAATGATCGAAGAGCGGCCAATCAATAAACGGATACTGGAACTCTGGTGGCTGACCTGCAAGCTTTGTGAGAATTGGTGTTTACATGTAAGATTTGTGGCCACATACCGAGTGTCATGACTTTATGATGGAAGTGAGGCACTAGCAGGTGGTAGTCACGGAACCAGATGACCATCTGCTTGTCATCAGGTCGTGAGTGCAACATGACCAATGGAGGCTCGTCAGCCCCGTCTGCACAGAGTAGACTCTCAGTACTTCATACATTTACTATCATTCAGTAAGATGAGCTGCATTAACGTACTGTCCATGCCCTGGCTACGCAGGTTGAGTAGATACATCGTAAATCGACGGTAAAGTTCATCGGAGAGGTCGTTACTCCGCCACAATGCCTTGACGCGTTCATGTTCCGTTTTGATCATCTGTGCTGCTTTCTCTTGTTCATAGCCCTCGACACCTGCCACAATGACCTCTAAGTGAGGGCAACAATGCCTTCCATACAACATGATAGGTACCCGAGTCTCGCTTCATCTCTATCTCGTTTTGGAACTTTTGAGAAGCGACAACATCATGCATGACGGAGAAGGGCGCATCCACCGAGAGTACCGACGCGTACATTCCACTCCTTTCGTATCGACTGAGCAATGTCTATTGATGGGGTTGCATTTAGCTAGCGCGAACAAAGGGGCACTGAGATGCCAAGCGTTACCATCAGCGGAACTGCGGTAGTTTCAAGAACCTTCAACGCTAGACTGAACAGTTCCTTGTCCAAATTCATCGGAGGAATCGCGGTAAACACAACCTTCCGCCATCTACATGGCAGAGAAAGGTCACAATCTTATTTCTGTCTCGACGGCATCGGACGACGCACCTAAAGTTGGCGAATCGACCTGTGTCAATAGTCTTGATCTGCCACCTTTCGGGCTTACCCTCTGCACCTCCTGTCCCACGTAAACACAACAAGGATGTTAACAAGTGTATTCAATGAATGCCTATTGTACTATCACATGTAACCTTACCTCCAGTTGAAGCATCAAGAGGAAGCTTAAAGAACGAAGACGAAAGCTTGCTATTCTCTCGACACCACTCCGCAAAGTAGGTGAACACTCTGCATTCACGATCACGATCATATAAGCGGTAATGAATGGAGAGCATTGCCATCATCATCATCGTCATCATCGCGATCCAGCATCATACTGCCATCCTTCTCTGAAGGAGGGGCAACATGGCGGTACCGCTGGTTGAGTTGCGAACGCATAAAGACCTCTTCGACCTGCTTGGCCTCAATGCTGCACTGCCCGTACTGCCCGCCCACCAGCTTGCTTGCGTCCACTGCCCCTTTGACCTCTGTCCCCTCCTGTCGCGGAGCTGCCGCCGCATTTTCTAGATTTTAACTCGATTATAAAAATGCAAATAACATCTTTACAATTAAATTAAATTAATTAATAACAAGAAGGAGTACCCTCGGCCGAGTTCGTATGCGTTTCTTGCATGTGTCGTGTAGAGCGAATGAATCGAATTTGATCTACACGCGGAATAGAATCGCGCTACGTGCTGACGTCAGCATCATCTGGACGCCACCTTAAGAAAATACGTAAATCTTTGTTTTCTTTTTCTAAAAATGCAAACAGTTGGCAGGAAGGGAAAGAGGAAGCGTAGCAGCACCTCTTCTTCCTCTTCTTCCTCTTCAGACAATAAAGGAGAGCTGCATCAGGTGCAGGAGGGCTTTGTCACGTGGGACATTCCGGTAATTCTTCTATTTTATGATTTTATAATCACTTTATCTATATTTTAATAATTAATTAAATAAATAAATATAGTGACTTTGTGACTGACATTGCATGGGAAATGTTGTGCGTAGTTCAATGTGTATCTGACAGACGAAAGGCCATCACGCGTCTGGCTTCTTCCACAACGCCGCAGCGAGGAATGCCAGGCACATACGTCACCACTCCCTCTCTTCCTTCTGTTGCATAGCAGTTGTGGCAGGTGATGGGAGCAAGAGGGATGGGTTGATATGTACGGTCATCAGTGGATTCAACGCTCAACAATGAATGCGTGGTGTGCTGCACAGGTGGATGCGCAAACGGACGAGTGCTGCCGCGATGGACATACGTGCCTGTGCTTTCATCAGAAGGCGGAATGCGGAGAGCGGTGTCTGTGCAACTGTAGCAAACACGGTGGTGCGTGGTGAAAGGGAAGAGACGCAGAAACAACATTCTCTTATAGCTAGATTGTCAGGAAAGGACAAATGCGCGAATCAACGCTTAACCAAGTTGCGCGAGGAAGGAAGTACAGGTGTGCCCTACTCCATTCATCGATCAGACAAACACGGCTGGAGACAATATTGCTATCTTGTAGGGAGGCCCGTTCCTCGTGGGCAACTGGTACATTCACTCAGCGACATCGGAGACATAGGCACACGTTAACGGCAATCTTGTGAATTAGATCACAGAATTGAATGGCATCTTCATCGAAGAGAAGCGTATGAAGTCAGTACGTTCGTGATTCGGTCATGCTAAACGGCATCAACACTGATGGAAGTTACTTAGTTCGTTCCGGATGTGGGAGAATATCACGTCATGCACATTTATCAGCACTGTGACGGTCTTTGTCTAGACATGAGGTACCAGCCACCCAGCGCGCATATCACAGCGCATTGGTGACACAGTTACAGGCTATGGGGTTGCCGAGCCAAGTACATCAGAGCCGTGTGTCAAGGCTGCCGGCCAACCGCCATGGTGAAAGAGGTGTGGCTTGATGGTGACCTTCACTTGGGTACGAGCAATGCGCAACCAGCAGTCCCGCAGACTAACCTCCCAGTCGGCTACAGGCGTATTCGCGAAACGCGATCTTCTCCCAGGCGATGAAGTGACAATTGCTTTCGAAAAGCCTCCCTCGCCTGCTCACTTCATACGCTGCCCAGGGCGAGGAGCTCCTTCTCAGTGCCTCTTCAAGCACGCACGCATCTCTTGTTGGTCCTAATGCACACATGATCTAAATGCTACAACAGACAGGTGGAGCTAAGTGAAGCCGAGAATCATATGTTCACAAAACACGCCCATCCTCCACCACTTTTTCAAGACATCAAAAAGTTCCTCACTGGTAACGTGCTTGCGAATGCAACTTCACAAGGTCGTTCTTCTCACAAAGCAAGTATATGGGCAGTCCTTCTGATCCGCGACCCAAAGGCATTCGCAGAGCTGATGAAGCTGTGGGAATGGCCAGACGCTGATAAGTGGGTCTATCTCACTCCTCCCGCCCTAGAAGCCAGGTTGCATCCAGAGAATACGGAGATAGTTGATTTGACTCAGATGCAGGAGCCCACTACCGCGTCTCCGGTGTTCGTACCGCCGGCGGAGATGGACATCGCCACGACTGACTTCACACTCCCGTCAGCCCTAAACCGTTCGTCTCGATATTACCCGGGAGATCTGCACGGATATCCTGAACCGTTTTTCGGCGACAGCTGGGAAGAACGACAATCTGAGGCCACAGCTGTATCCTTGGATGCTCTCGATCTTGAAGCAGTAGCCACGCCCTTTGTGAGGCTTCCACCGCCTGATCCGCCGACATTTGCTGAGGATTGCCTTCTGCTGGTAAGGTTAGAGCATCCATGGAAGAGCGTGTTATGTCTGATCATAAAACAGGAAGATCTCTACGAGTGGTTTAGGTCCGAATGCGAGGTTGTGCGTACAGTTGAAGATTGGAAAAGCATGGTGGCGCGTTACCATGAGGTTCATAATCCGCAGCTTCGAGTCGATCTCTGCTAGTACCGCCTTCATCTCTCTGTCTCTTATTGGATATCCTGCTAACATCCTCATCCTCGCTCTTGTGGTGCAGTGTATCCTATAGCGACAAACCAGAAGACACAACTGCTCTCAAGCCGTTGCACTTTGGGAAGAAGAGTAAGTTCATGACTCAGCTCACCCACCTTACGCATCTCTCCATTTTTCCCTGTAAGTTCAGCCCCAACGCTACCACCAACTTGGCAAACTTCACCAACCTCCGGTACCTTTATGGATCCTTCTGCTCGCACCAGCGTTTTCTAATGACCTATCTTGCCGCTTTAGGGCTCTCGAGTTAGAAAGTGCAAGACGTATCGAGGATAGCACTCTGCAGGCGTTCACAGTGCTGACACAACTCGTTCATGTGGTAGGCTTGATTGCTGTGGCTTGACAAATATGTAGGAATCGACTTATCACAGACTCATGCTGCAGAGTCTGCGCGACTGCTCAGGAGTCACACTGGCTGGGCTGTTGCAACTACATTCGGGGATCCGAAGTCTCAATTTGAGTGAGACTCGAATTGTACATCACGAAAACATCGCTGACCTCTTCCATAAGTTTCCCAGTACGTCTACCGCTTCCTGCGCACGCTCTCAGTGTACAGTATCTAATACGTACGTCACCTACTCAGGTCTTTTTGCTCTAGCATTGGATAAGAGCAATGAAGTTAAGATAGAACTGCTTTCCAAGTTATCCCGAATAGTTTCATCCTCCCCGCCCTCGTCGTCTGCGTACACGATGGAGTACTGTCCATTGCTGTCCCTGAGCATCAACGAATGCAAAGAGGCTACCCAGTTTGGTGTGGATGCAATCACCGCTGATAGTTTCCCCTTCCTCACTGACCTCTCGCTAGCGGGTACTCTGCTCCCTAAGTCGCTGGGCACGCTCACGCGACTTAGGCGGCTTAATATTAGCGGCAGTGGTCTGTCCACCTCTCCTCTTCGCCTCCGCCTGCAGGTTAAACTAAACAACTTCAATGCAATGCAGGCCAGTTGCCGGAGGGCCTGGGCTATGCAATAGCGTGTATGCAGCATCTAACACACGTTAACCTGGCCGACACGAACATGTCTGCTGATGTATGCTTCCACTAGCCATAAATTGTGTTAGTGTTGCTTATCATGATCTAATCATGGGCAGGATCTCTGGGCTGTGGCTTCTCTGCGAGGGTTGAGGGAGATGGACGTATCAGAGTGCCAAGAAGTCAACCGATCAGTGCTGAAAGGTCTACAAAACCGACTTCCGTCAGGGTGTCTTCTCCTACCCACCAGTGTCGATGAGGAGCTGCCTTTCTGAGGGCAAAGAAGTATTTCTCCTGGAGCCGAAAACTGATATCTACAAGGGACTCAGAGAGCAGCAGACGGAGCGGATTCGGAAGACGAGGAGAGTCGGAATAGCTTTTTGGGGTTCATGATCATTCGTGGGTCCAGTGCTTGCTTGATGTTCACCATCGCCTGTGCAACAATTGGTCCGCGCTCCTGTGGCAAGTATGCATCACGGTGAGAATTGGGTAATGACACATCCTCACGTTGGTCAGTCAACTTACCTGATACAGAGCATCAATCTTGCCCATTCCGACGCCGTGCTCTCCAGAGGCAGTGCCTTCGTGAGAGAGCGCACGTTGGACTAGCCTCTCATTAAGGCGACGCATCTCGGCTACTTCATTAGGATCGGAAGAGTTGAAGGGCACCAAACAGTGGAAGTTGCCATCCGCGACGTGTCCCACGATCGGGCATGGAAGCTTGGTGGGTGATTGTTTGAAGTCTTCCTCGGTCTCACTGATGACTTGCGCCAGCTGCGAAAGCGGCACGCACACATCCGTTACCCACAGACGCATCTGCCGTCGGCCGTACTGCAAGCCGAATATTCGCAGCATGAGATGAAGCATGCGGACGAACTCGGTGCAGATGAAGTTACGTACGTCCTCACGGTACTTGGCAGCGGCATAGTACGCCGATCTGCGAGCATGCCAAAGTGCATCGCGATCTTTCTCCTCAGAGGCAAACATGTGGCTCTTCATACCCATTGCCTGCGCCACTTCCATCGCCACCTTGGCCTCTTCCTCGACCTCTTTATCTGCAGGGCATGTGAGTTAGATGCAAGATCCAGAGAAGGTGTCAAAGCTAGTATACCAGTGGGCGCGTGGAACTCAAGGAAAAGAGTAGGAGTTAGGTCGTAGCTCTTGTTGAAGAAGGCATTCACAGCCTTCAATGCCTCAACATTGAGGAGCTCGCACCTAGATCGCACAAGATTAGAATGTCCATACCCCTTCGGTTTGTTGGATGATATATGGTACCGAGCCAGCGAGGGCAGATCAGCATTAAGAAAAGCTGCGACAGCTGATGAAGCGGCTAAAACACTGTCAAAAAGCAGGATTCCCGCCTTGACAGCTCGAGGCACAGACCTGATCTGTGCATAGTCGAGATGAGATCTGGGCTGAACGAAGAGAAAAATGGCTGGCGTGATTGTACCTTGACCGTCAACTCGGTAACAATGCCGAGCGTACCTTCAGCTCCAATAAATAGATGATTAAGGTCATAGCCCACACTGAATAGAGAGGTACGTTGAGTTAGCCTCATTTCACTCACGTCCAAACAAAGCCGACAGCTCATACCTCGATTTGACAACGCGAGATCGGGTATCAATCACCTCGCCGGTTGGCAGTACGACCTTCATTGAGATCACGTTCTCACGGATGGTGCCATACTTAAGGGAAAGTGTTCCGCTGTTGATGGATGACATATTGAGTAAGTTCACCCAAAAGGGATCAAACCCGCACTTAGTCTAGAGGATTACCTTGCGCCGGTGGAAGCATAGCCTCCAATCGTGGCATCACTGCCAGGATCGACCATGAACATAAAGCCTTTCGTCTTCAGCCATTCGCCAAGTGCCGACTTCTTGATGCCGGCCTGCACAGCAACCTGTACATGCTCTCGATGTCACCAACAAGCTCTTTCAAGCTGAGAAACTCATGATGTCTGTACCATCAGATCCGCTTCATAGAGTTGTAGAACGGCGGTCATGCGAGACATATCGATCACCACTCCGCCCAGCTCCGGCACCGCACCTGCTTCCAGTCCTGTCCGCGCTCCGGCCACTGTCGTTCACCATCCGCGATGTCGCGCACATTCATGAGTTCATGGGTTGGTGATGTTGTCGGGATGCTACGGACATACCAGTGATGGGGATTCGGTGCTCGTAGCAGAGCTTCACAATGGCGGCCACCTGCGAGGTGTTGCTCGGATAAACGACGGCCTCGGGCATAGCCGCTTCGTGGTAGGAGTGATCGATCGAGTGCTGCCGCAGCTCGTCCTCCACCAGCTTTTGCCACTTGGCGTCCTCATCCTCGGGCGTCGCGGGTGAGGCCACCGTAAGCGGCAGCGACCTCAGCTTCCAGAATGCGCGGCCCGGTTCCACAATTGTCCGGAGCGCCGCGAATATGGCCTGGTCGACCTCCCCGTACTGCTCACGCGACACCTCCACTGGCGTCCGTTCTCCTGTTTTGTTTTTTGAGAGTAAGTTAAGATAACTTCAATTTTAATATCATTCCATCAAACTAAAATGTGAGAGCATTTTAAAAAATGAAAAATAAAAAGTTTTGGTGTGTCCGTACTATTGGCAGAGGAGAAAAAGCCCGGTGGGTGATGGTGAGAGTAGAAGGTAACGCCGACCGCCACAACACTCACCACGAGAGCCGTGAGCACGACCACCCATGCACTGGAGGAAGAACCTGCAGGCGCACTGCCTCTCCCTGTTGCCGTCTTCTTCCCCATCTGTGTGGCTGTGTTGTTGATATATGGCGTTTAGTGCTGTATGCTGAGTGCACGCTTTTCTTCGATTTTTATATCATTTTCTATCATTTATCCTATTGGCTTGCGGGTTGAAACAAAGCAGATCTGGAAGAAATCTGCCTGAGTTTTGTCTGATTCGGAAAGAAATTACGAAAAACAAGTAATTTGGAAAAGTGTTTCGTTTCTCACATATTTCCCATTCCTTACCTTTTTTGGATTACATAGAAAAGAAGAAGCAAAGGGTGGGACTGAGGTGCCACTCTGCCGCGATCTTCTTCGCGGCCTCCACACATACCTCTTCCGGATGCGCATTTCTTCAACTTTCATCCATCGCGACCTCTAGGCTGCCCACTAGTAGCGAGTGCCTTGCCACTTCCCTTTTCCTCTTCCCCATTTGTCCCTGCCTCGAAATCCTTGGGCCTTGAAAGCGGATATATCCATTTCTTTCAAACCATTGAGGCAGGAGCATTAATCCGACACAACAAATGACCTCGCGAGGTACAATGACGCCTTCTTATCTAATTGAAATCCACATTAATTCAAGAGGATTAGAATGACATTAATTTATCTATCTTGATTACTCATCTCTCTCTACGTTTTTGTGTACCACCAGGAAACAGAGATACCCAACGCAAACTGCGGCCCAGGAATCAAAAGCAGAACCTCTTCCAACTGATTCGCGGTATGTGGCTCGATTTTAATGCAAAATTTTATATTTTAAAATTTAAATATAATAATAATAAATAATTATCAGAGACTTAATATTGAAGAAGTTATAAACTTTAAAATAAAATCTTAAACGCAGCAGACGCGAGCGAGGACGAGGCGGCGAGCAGCAGCAGCGGCAGCGAGGATGGCAGCGACACGAGTACTGCCCTGTGCCTTACCTTTCACACCTCCTCGTCAGTTGATGCTTACGCATAGCAACAGGTGCTGCTGTGCAGAGCGGCTTACCTCCTGATTCGCTGTCAAGACTGGAAAGGAGTGAGTTGCCTCCGGAGGTGCTCCGCGATGAGACGAATTATATCCTTGGTTCGTAGTATTCACGTTGCACTCGTGTGTTTCGGCAAACAATTGATGTGGTTTATACCGTGAGCAGCACGTAATGCCATCCTAACCAAATGGCGGAACAACATGACCAAGTTTCTGACTCGGACAGAGGCGTGCAAGGAATTCCAAGTGCGTAAGCCAACTTGATAACTTGACCTTTGCGCTGACCTCTTCTACCGTAGAATCGCTTAAATATGCAAACAGCTGTGAGAACGTACAACTTCCTCCATCGCTATGGATTCATTAATTATGGATTCATCGAGAGACCCTTTCAAGTTGCGAGTAAGTGATCAACATGTCATTTCTAGAGACATACTAATTGTTGTATTGTAGACACTCCAAAGCAGCGTGTGATCATCATAGGAGCTGGAGCCGCCGGCCTTTCTGCTGCCAGACAGCTGAACAGTTTTGGATATCGGGTGCTCGTTTTGGAGGCTAGAGGCAGGATTGGCGGACGTGTCAACACTACAACTGCATTTGGTGGTGAAATTGATCTGGGCGCAGTACGTGAGTCTCTCCTTTGAACGATACCATTCTAGGAGGCCTAATGCAGGTTTTTCGAAGATGGTGGTGACAGGCACCGAAGGGAACCCATTCTACACTCTGTGCCAACAATTGAAAACAGAACTGCATCCTCTGAACGATCAGTGTCCGCTCTTCTGTAATGGCGCGCTTGTGCCGCAAGATGTCGATAATGCAGTTGAGGAGCTGTTCAACCTGGTGCTCGATAAAGCGGGAGGCCTTACTTCGAAAGATCTCAAAGCATCTGACGCGAAGGTCCCCTTCATCTACGGCAAGTCCAGCACACACTCGAACGAGATGGGTGCCAAATCGGCGCCAAAGTTTTTAAGCGAGGCTCCCCTTCCTTCGAGCCCTGCTTCAGTGCCCCCTGCGAATGCTCCGTCTACGGGAACATTCTCTGCTAAGGCACCCTTATCTGCTGCTCAATCTCCAGTTCGACATGTACGCTCTCCATTTTCTTTTAAAGCCAATGCGTATCTTACAAAAACCTTTTGGATTCTCAGGCCGCGCCTTCATCGCCCAAACCCAGCATTACCCTATCTCCCGCCTTTCTTCTCGGGCTTTTGCCACCAACACAGCCGCCAGGTATGACCAACTCTGGTACTATTCAAAGCAGTCCTGCTCCTACGGCGCCAGGAGCTTTGCCGTTCACGCCCATCAAGCAGATAGCGGGGTCTCCTGGTTCTCCGCTAGTAACGTTTGCCGACGGCAAGCCTATGCTTAATCTGAGTATGATCTTGGGCGGGGCCGGTGCTGTGCCCACCCCGGGTCGAGGATCACAGATCGCGACACCGACCGCCTCTGTTACCGTGTCAAGAATCCAAACTGGACAGACACCTCAAGCTCAGCAGCATCCTCCTGCACAACAGCGTCAGTATCACCCTTCAATCGTTCACATACCTGCTCCGAATGTCCAACAACCTCTCTCGACCGGCTCACCTATTCTCCCACCCTACGCTTACTATCCATTCCCGCAATCACCGATCATGTCAGGCATAATGCCTTCTCCACGACCATCCACTGCGCACTACGGCGTACCGAATCGCTCATCAGCAGCAAAGAGCGGCCCTGGCTCCGCTTCTCAGCCCATCGAAATACCGGCTGATAAGGAATCAGAGAAAGCCAATGAGAAAGTGCCGGATATGCCTCCCAAACAACAGAATCCATCATCCACACACTACTCCTTAGGCAGAGGCATTGATCACGTTCTGAGTATGACAGGCGCTGAGGGCTTCGGAGCGATCTCCCCTCTCGAGAAGAGGATTTTCGATTGGCACATTGCCAACTTAGAATACGGATGCGCCACCGACCTGTCGCAAGTTTCTCTCGAACACTGGGATCAGGTAGCTCTGCATAAACTCGAAGTTGAAGTAAAACTTTGCTAATTCGGTTGGACTTGTGCTCAGGATGATGAATTCGAGTTTGGCGGAAAGCATTGTCTGCTCAGGAAGGGCTACGGCCCAATTTTGAAGGAGCTCTCCTCGGGGATAAACATACAACAGGTAGGGACCCGCACCTCCACTGATGACCGAAATGATTCTAATTGCAACAATTGCCGTACTAGAATCAAATAGTAACTGAAATTCACTACGGCGAGCAAACCCCGTCGCAAAATGGTGCACAGACCGCAGTACCAGCCAAAGTGGTAACTACTACACAAGAATTCGAAGCCGAGATTGTTCTTGTTACTGTTCCTCTTGGCGTGCTAAAGGACAGGTATATCGTGAGCTCACTTCTGAAGTGAAATGAAAAAAAGGTGAACTCACGCAACTCGCAGACGTATCCGCTTCGAGCCGCCACTGCCCTCATGGAAGCAGAATGCCATCGACCGACTTGGCTTTGGAAATCTTAACAAAGTCGGCCTTCTATTTTCGCACGTGTTCTGGGATGACTCCGTCGACTACTTCGGCGTAGTGCCCGATAATAGTGAGGACAGGTAAGATGCATTTCTTCCTTACTCCATCGCGGTTCTGACTTGATTGCGCCTTGATCAGAGGAGAATCCTTTTTATTCAATAATCTGCACCGATGCATGGGACGTCCTATCCTACTGGCCCTTGTGGCGGGAAAGGCTGCCGTCACACATGAAGATCGGACGGACAATGAGATTGTCCAAAAAACAATCGCTATTCTCAAGAGGGTACGTACGCTTGCCTGCTTACCTGAAGGTTGGTGGACACTAATAGTGCTGGATCACCTCAGGCCTACCCAAATGCTCCGCCTCCTCTGAAGGCAGTTGTCACGCGATGGAAAAGCGACAAATGGGCACGCGGCTCCTACTCCTACATTGCCGTTGGATCCACGGGAAAGGATTACGACCTTCTCGCTAGACCGGTTTCGCGACGTCTCTTCTTCGCAGGTACATTGAGCATCTCCATCAAGGATCCTCACCACCTAACATTCTTCTCTTATTTAGGCGAAGCAACTCAGCGAGATCACCCTGCAACTGTTGCTGGGGCGTTTATGAGCGGACTGCGCGAAGCGGGGCGAATTGATGCTGTTTGGAGTGAAGGTATTGAATGAGGTCAAGGAGCAATTCGGGTTGCGCTGACTCTTTCATATGATATATAGGACGTGTGATAGCCGCGCCCCATGAAACTACCCCTAAGGCGCATAGTCGCAAAACAGACCGAGGAAGTGGGGATAAGGCAAAGCATAGCAGGAAACGAACACGTTCAGAAGAAGGAAACCGCAACAAGAAACGGAGGAAAATCACAGAAGAGAAAAAGAAGAAACAAAGGAACGGCGTTCGGGAAGAGAAACAAAAGGAGCCAAGTAGAAGCGACTCTGAGGATAGCCAAGAGAGCGAAACTCAATTGGCAGCGAAGGATGAAGGTGACTCCAGCGACTCTCCTCGAAAAGCACCCGCGGAACGGATCAAGCACGGGACACGCTACCCTTCCATCCCGCTCCCTAAAGGTGGCCGACGCACGAAGATGCTTAAACTTAATCGTGGAGCGGAGGATGAGGGTGGTACCGTAGAACAAAGTCTACGCCAAAGAGAGAAGAGATCTCCATCGTATAGTAGCAGTGAGGACGAACTAGACCCTGACCTCGCCGCGAGAATGCAGCGAGCAATGTCGGCCAGCACCACCCTGAACTTTGCTGACATCTGTGCGATTGAAGCTCAATTCCTCTCCTTCATGGACACTCTTAAGGTACTGTGCTGCGCAGTGGTGTCGTGCTTCAACTTATAGCTTCATCTTCGCAGGCATACATTAATGATGACAGTAAAACCGACCTTATTGAGCTTACGGAAACCGCAGAGAACCTACTGAGTCTTCTAGAGAAGATAGGTAAGTTAGTGTCCTCTTGGCCAAGAACGTTGTTATGATCTCACTAACAGCACTGTGCGGTGCACCAGGTTCCATCCGAAACCTTTCAATGAAGGACGCATCGTTCCTGTACAAATTGAGCAATATCGAAATGTCCACCGCCGAGGAACTGTCGCTGCCCTTCAGTGATGTAGTGGAACGCGTGTTCCGCATCGCCCTCAGTACCTGGAAGGTAAGGCTGTATTGCTCTAGGAAAGAGAGAGAGAGATATGTAGGACTTATCCATCTCCTCAGGCATTTTTGGCTCGATTCCCTGAGGAGGAGTATACGCGATGGCTTCAGGAGGAGGAAGAGCGGAAGAAACAGAGACGTTTGCAGGAGAAGGCAGAAACGAAGTCCACCTACGATGACTTTTGCCTCGCCTTACAGCCAGGGTCTACCTCCAAGCCCATGGATGATGGTCCTGCTTCAAGTAAACCAGACGTAGGCAGTGTTGGAGCAGCACAAGAAGGTACATATCCTTTTCTGCTCTTGCCGTTACGTATCGCTCACTCTCATCCTCCATCTGCAGTGAGCCAGAAACGCATGACGCTCGCCGAGCTGGTCAAATTAGATGCTCCCTCCAGCTTCAGTAGCCACCAAGATAACGAATCCACTGAATCGCGACCAGGTAGTGGTGTGGGACGCCGCAGGTGATTTCAGAAGCAAGAACGGTCAACTGGGCCCAGCAGAAGAGCAGAAGAATCACCTCAACAACTGCAACTTTCTCGACTTTGGAACGAGCAGGAATGTGAATAGACGAGAGTGACCAGAGAGCAAGCCTGTGCGTCGTCAAGTGTGCATAGACGTGTAAGTACCGATAAAGACGCTGTAAACAAGGAAGGCTTTAGTATTGTGTGATGGTGACATCAGAAGAACGTTGGTAAAGCTCTCCCCAGGCCTGGGGTAGCATGTGGGAAGATCAGAAGGGCAGGGTCATGAAACCACGTCGATAGCCCACAGGCACGCCACCCTCCAATCGGCGTTCGTCCCTCCATTCGCGCCCATTGGTGCGTCCACCCAGCACGGAAACAAACAACCAAGAAGAGCAGCACTTCTGGGATGATCTGGTCCCAACATCACTTCTACATGTAGGAGATGCCCAATGTGGATCGTGGTTGTCATGATGAGCCTCTTGATTGAGGACCTTAGCCTGAACGTACTTCCTAAGTGGCCGCCATGTGGACGGGCATGACGACCACGATGGGCAGGAGGATGGGAGCCAAACGACGATCGTCGGACCATGCCTCCCAGGGAGAGCAGTTCCGAAGGTCGAGGAGTACCGAGATATCTGGGAACATCGAACTGTTCGGCCGGAGCAAACCCGCCACGCCGGCAAGCTGGGAGGGGAGGGGAGCCCAAGGTCCCAAGCAAAAAGGAAAGGTGATAAGGCAGGATCATCAGTCTTCTTCTTCGGCCGGCCTGTTTGCACTGCCACCACCCTTCCCGTCCCTTCTTGTGTACTGTACCGACCCCACACCCACACCCACACCCCGTACCCTTCCCCACCTCAAGGTGCGGCCTTGGGCTAGAGGGGAGTGCCTCCCTTGGAGCGTAGTGTGCTTGCTTGTGAGCAAGAACCTCGTGCGGTTGCAAGTTTTGGGGACGGGAGAGGGCCCGTTCCGGAGGAGAAGAAGAGGGAGAGCCGAAGAGCAGAACTCCAGGTTTCCTTCTGGTCCGGCCACTTCGGCTCGTGCGTGCCTGCCAGGCCTGTACCTGAGCAGACCACCGACAACAACAGGCCTATCTCTATTCATCCATCTCCTAACAAGGATTGATTGATTTGGCAGATCTTCATCTCACATCCTCCATTCGGCCAAAACAAGAGGTTCGTGTTCACCTGGTACCCTACTAGGGATGATCCATGTCACATATCATCGTCATCTTTATTCATGTTTTGGACAAATAGTCTTGGCACATGTGAATCCCAACATGCATCCCCCGACATTCAATTGTCCAGGCATCTTTCAGCATCCATCATTCACATGGATAGGTTGATATAGAACATGTGTTTAACATGTGGATGGAGGTCACGCCCCGGCAGGGCGAGCAAAGAGGAAGATGATTGATGTTTGTTTTTCAGCAGATGTTCCGTTTAGCCAATTAATTATTTTGGGACATTTGGCTTTTGGGATGTACAATTATTATTATTATTTTTATTGTATGTTTGTGTGCACTATGGCCACCGTCTCTACATTTATGTGGAAACGAAGTTTATTTGACACAATATACTCATCGTGATGTTTGCGATGCAGAGGAAGAATGGAGCTCGCGGTGCTAGCTGAGGCACATGAGTACCAGCAGCAACAGCAACAACAGCAGCAGCAGCAGGGACAAGGACAGGATGGAGCGTGCTGTGATCAGGAGGACGAACAGAGCAGCCAGGCGCCAGCGCCGATGGTACTGCAGGATCAGGACCAAGATCAAGACGAGGACAAGGGCAAGGAGAAGGACCTGATGGCAACCACGCAACCAACCGACGAGAGTCCAGATAGCAGCCAACTGCAGCTCCTGGTGAAGCGGGAGCCCTTCACGATCGATCAGGCCAATTCGGCGCTCCCATCGCTGGCATCGCTCACGTCACTCTCCCTAACATCACCGCCCCGTCCGTCCACGCCACCACCGATGTTTCGGCCGTTGATGTTCCCTCCATTCCCTTTGTCGTCATCCCCATCACAATCTTCATCTTCAGCCTCTCCACCGACTCAATCGTCTTTTCCCCCTGTCCCGCTTTCATCCCTGCCTCCCTCACTCTTCCCGTCGAGCCCACCAGTCACCTCAGGATTCACTTTTGCCTCTTCTTCCTCTTCGCCTTCTAGCTCTACCACGACATCTTCATCATCCCCAGCGCCATTCCCTCTCTCTCCTCCATCCTCTCCGATGCAGGCACGACCAGCCACGGCTAGCAACTTGGAGCAACAGGTGCGTCCCCACTGTTTATTTGTCTGCACTCTCGGTGCACATCGGCCTTACTTCTTGTGTCGCGCAGCTGGCACGCCTGAATAGTCTCACACAAATGACGAGCCAGATCGCTTCTATCGCTCTCGAAAAGACTGCAGTCCAGCCTGAGGCCGAAGTGCAAGTACGTAATCTCTGTCAAATAGGGCGAGTTCGGTCCTTGTTTCTCAATGCAATCCATTCGCAGGCGGCAGACCGGACGGACCCTTTGGTCGAATGGGTGACCAGCATCTCGCGTTCTCTGCAGACCGAACTGCAGAGCGTCTACCTCACGCTTCATGGTATTGCCCTCTTATCTTGAACCCAAAACTAAGACGACTAAATCTCATCTTGATGGCAACAGGCGAAAGCACTGAGGCGCCTGGGGCGCTGCTGTCCTCTTCTCCAACACTATCTCCACTTTCGCTCTCTCCTTCTTACTCTCCACTCACCAACCTACCTGTACAGGTACTTGTGGTTGCCACTAGCAGTGATGAAACATCAGGACTTTCTAACTTCTGTGAATGTGTAGTCAGCTGCCACCTCCACGCCCTCCTTGTCTCAAGCCGACGGCTCCAGCGAGGTACGTAAGTAGGCGACGAAGGAAGAAATGTCATGGATGCAATGAAGATGAAGAGTGAACAGCCTTTATGAAGATGAATACTGAACTGGTCTGTGAGTGCAGACTAAGGTACGGCGGCGACGAAAAACAAAGACGAAGGACAGTTTCAACCACATGCAGCGGTACCGCCGTGCTAACTGCAGCCTTGCATGTTGTACCTTGGAGGCTGACGTTAATCGCCAATGCAGAAAATGTGCCAGCTGCCAGCGAACAGAAACGACCAAGTGGCGGCATGGGCCTTTGGGATCCAACACGTACGACTAAAAGCGACCCCAGCATCGTGTCATCATCTTACCCTCGTGGGCTCTTGCAGATTATGTAACACATGCGGGCTGGCGTATAGCCGAAAGAAGAAGCGAGAAGCCGAACTCGCCAAGCAGGGTGCATCTAATTCGTGAATGGGAACGGCTAGCGCAATAATAAAGTACCTTAACCTGCGAAAGGCTCATTGCAGCCGTCGCGTCCACAGCGTAGTTTACGGTACAGTGCATTTTGTGTCAGGAAAAGGCGACAAGGAACACATAGATGGCTGACAAAGTGAAGGAGCATAACATGAAAAGGAAGGCATACTTGTACAGTGCCTCTGTGCCAACCGTTGCCGCTCGTGCTTGTCTGTGCAGGAGTGTGAGGCATGTAGAGGAGAACAGCTGAACATCTGGGCCATGAAGGTACCGCAATGTGGGACTAGTGCTGCGCGATAACCGTGCCAGGCGCTGCCAAAAAGAGGGAACCGTCATCCACGGGTAGGGGTAAGTCAAAAACGGAGAGCTTGAGAAGAAATATGCCCTATGTTAGATCTCGAGGCAAGTAAGCTACGTAGTCAGGTGGCCGCATGTACTTTGAGGGAATAGGCGATTGTGCGCGAGAGAGGAGGGCCGAGGGAGGAAGTCGTTTCATCAGGTCCAACCCGCTGTGAATGAGCTCATCGACATCCTACGTAGCCACCGATAAGCACTGGCTGTTTGAGTGTAGAACAGCAGACAATATACCTGTGTACTCTGAAGATGTCGCTCGGGCAGCTTGCCCAGATAAGAGTGCACGGCAGGGTACTCGCACTCCTGATCAACAATTTAGTTGCGAAGTGTCATCAACAAATGCCAAGCTAAGGGCTTACCTGACTGAGTATATCGGGATAAGAGCGAACGACCAAGGCGGCAGCGGTGTAAAGGCAGAGCATGGGATGAGATGCAAGATAGGCGTCGTAGAGTCGTGTGATTATTGGCCACTGCTCTACATCGTGTGCAAACCAAGTCAACACCCATGAGATTGCGTAGTAGGGCTCCACGCCTGCCGTTGGGGGAGATGATTAGAGAGAATTTTCTCTTCAATTGGGTACAAGTGACCGTGCCAGATCGCAGGAGAAATGCGTGGAGTTGCGGTTGAGCAAATGAAATGATGTGCGGAAGCAGGTAGAGCAGCTGCGTGATGCTCTCAAGTGTCGCATTCATCGCCGGCTTGTCAGAGTTAAGGATAAGCCAAAGAGACACATACGCAGGTAACAATCAAGTGAAAAGGATATCTTATGTGATTAAGGGCGACAATCCGCAACATATCATAGGCTCGCGCCTGTCCAGCGAGAAGCAGAAAAACAGTGGCCACATCATGGAATCCCTAATGATCACGCTTAGTCGACCTTCGTGTAGGCAATGATAGTTAGATCTTTTGTGGTACCTACCTGATAGTAATGAAGCTCGGAGTGATCAGCAAGTATGTTGTTGATGATGCGTGAAAGCTCCTGCCTCTTGGCATTCCTCTGATCTTCTGTGCCTCGGAAAAAGCTGTTCAATGATCGATCCACATCCTTCTCCACTTGATCTTTGTCCCTGTGATTCCCTTCGCCTGCACGTGCAACACAGGTGTTATTCTTCGCCTTTTTGAAGGCCATGGTCTCGCCAGATGACGACTACACTCATCGTGATATCACGCTGTGCACACGCCATCCATCAGCATCGAGAGGGTGGAATCCACGTGCCGAGTGTGGGAGGAGAGGAAGCAGGCGAGAGGCCCAGCAGGATGGGCCACGCCTCACGTCGCAGACTGTCCGTAAGTAGACCGCCTTCGCCCATCAGCGCCACGGCCCGTACTCGCTCCTCCCTCTCGTCTGCTGGCACCTCACCCTGTCACACCACACAATCACACAAACTTTTTAAATTAACATTTCTTAAAATAAAGCAATAAAAATAAAACCTAGTTATTTTTATTAATTAAAAAACAAGTTCAAGGCGTACCCGAAGTACAGCGAGTAGGGCAGCCCGCTTGGCGAGCGGCTCCTCGTCTCTGTCATCGCTGATGGAGGAAGAAGACGAGGAGGACACCAGGTCAGTGCCAGCAGTCCCGTCCTCGTCTCGTCGTCGCCTTTTCCTCTTCATCTCTCTCGATCCTTACTGGGGCCTTTTGAAATGATTTCGCAAATTAGAAACATGTTTGAAAAGAAATAGAAAAAGAAATAAGGAAGGAAAATGAATTTCTCTGTGAGCCTGAGAAATAATTTACATAAAATATTATCTCTCCAAATATAAAAATATTTATATTACCAAGGCTACGAAGGCCAACATGTTAACCGACGGGGGAAGTAGCAGTAGTAGCAGTAGTACTACGAATAGCAATGGTGGTGCCCAAACCAAATCGGTGGCCTTGCGAGATTCGCAAGACTCGGATGCCGAGGCCATCACCAGCCCTTCCCGCACCATCACCTGCGTCGTTGTAGGCGACGGTACATTATTCTATTTTTATTTTATTTTAATATATTTATGCTTATTAATATATTATAATATATTCTTTTTTAAAAAGTTCTAATGGAAGTGGTTGTGGTGTAGCTGCGGTGGGCAAGACGTCCCTGTTGACGGCTCTCACGATCAAGGTACGTGCACGTGGACATGCTGTGGAAGGCACAGAGACTGCTGCGGAGGAACTGATCAGTGAGTTGCGTTGTGTGTGTGTGTGGGCAGGACAACTCGGGTATGGGACGAGGAGAGCACGGGATGGAGTACCACAAGCAAGTGCCTCTCATCGGTGAGAATGGCGAGGTATCCCATCCTCATCTTGCGGATAACATGCTCTTGAAGTCGTGAGTTGAATGAATGTGGAACGATGGCTGTGGTGGCAGGTTGAAGAAACGGTGTACTTGCGACTTATTGACACGCCGGGAGAGGTGCACGACACGAGAGGTCCTAAGTACTACCCTTCGGCAGACGTGTTCCTCATATGTTTCTCCATCATTTCGCCCACCTCGGTGCACAGCGTCATAGATAGGGTATGCTCTCCATCGTCTGCGTGTCCGTATGATGACGATTCGTGTGCTCAACATGAGTTGTACGCAGTGGATACCCGGTGTGCGACAGGCCAACCCCAAGGCCCCGATTGTACTTGTAGGCATGAAAGTTGATTTACGGTACGCATGCCCGTACATTTGCCTCAAGCATCGTGCACGGAGTGTTAGTCTGATACACCTTCGTTCAGGCATGATGAAGATATACTGAGACGATTGGAAGAGCGCAACTTGCGTCCCGTGACGGAGCAGCAGGGACGTGAGCTGCAGCAGCAGATCAAAGCCCTCGACTACTTTGAGATAACGACGTCCGAAATTGAAGTGCTCGACCTGCTTGCTACCGAGGTATCACCTGAGCAGCAGCCCTCGATCTACGTGTGGCCTCCTCAACTAATGACATTCACTGGTTGGTGTGCAGGTGGTGCGAGGTGCCGTTGGGAAGCCAAAGCCTCGCGGTGGAAAGAAGGGCAAGAAGAAGGCTCCCAAGAGTCCAGGCCAAACACGTTCAGGCGAAAAGGGAAAGGAAAAAGAGGGCAAGAGTGGTAAGGCAGGAAAGAAAGGTTGTTACCTCTCTTGACGCCAGACCTATCTTCTTCCTCATCCTTCGAAGGCTACCCACTTGCCGCTCCGTGGACATTTATGTATATGCTAAATATCTTCATTATTTATTTTACGTAGTGAGTGCAGAACTAAACCAGTTTTCCAGTGTTGCAACGTGAACGCTGCTCATGGGGTTGCAACCAAGTTCTTTGTTCTCTTTCTTCTTCCGTCTTGGTGCAGACAGTTCGCAAGTCAAAGAGGCTCCCACGAGTGAATTCGGGGATTGGCGTGGTGGCGGAACAGTGATCAGTGAACCTTCCCGCAGAACGGTCGGTCCTCTCCTTCCCCTGTCACATCAAGTCTTAACCTTCCCTTTCCTCTCTGTTGTACTATTAGGGACAACTTGGCCGAGACCAGGCGCACCCCAAATACGGCCGGCGACATCTCGCTCCGCAACTTTGGCCTTCTTTGCAATTGCCCTGAGCTTCGCTTGAGATCGGCCTACAGGTCCACATGCACGAGACCAAGTGGAGATGCACGACCCCGTGAACCGCAGTTGTGAACGGATCTCCCTCCGCATCGACGTGGTTGAAGGCCCTGAGTGTGGACCACAAGACTTCTTCCTTACACGCAATGCAGCGACAACACATCCTCGCCTCTAGCTCACCCTGGCGCGTACGCACACCGAGTCTGACTACCACTCACAACCCCATTCTCGCGCAGCAGAGTCCATTGAACCCGGGTATGACGGTTGTGTTGTTGTTGACACTTCAGCTTCTTTCCCTGCGTGGCTGCTTCGCCCTTCCGGACGGTTCGCCATTATTAGGTACACTTCCTCAAGGGAAAGCTGTGGCAGGACTTTGAGACTCAACATGACCATTCTTCCACCCACGTCTAAACTCCACAGGGAACAACCTGGCCGTGATGTTGTACGGAGCGGGTTCATCAAACGCGGAGCCTCTCCTGAACGCCTGGCTGGACGGCTATCGTTACACCCGGGATGACGTGGGGTACGTCAGTACGCTGCTGCGCGAGCTTGGCCTGCTGCTGACCTTCCCGACCCGAAGGATGGAATATGCAGGAACGAGCGGGAGCAATGCCCTTCCGCGATACATCGCTGGAGAACTGGTGTGTATAACTCCCGCCTTTGGCACATTCTCACGTTCTGCTAAAGAGAGCGATGAACACCTGATGCAGGACTTCTTGGTGTTAGAGCGTGGCATACCGTCCGATCAAGGCGAACGCTTGGGGAATCTGGCTCAGTTCCCGCTAGCTGCAGAAGCTATCGTGCTTGCCTACAATGTCCCCTTCCTCAGCCCCAATGATCCTAATCTGGTACTAGGCCTACTCCTCTCCTCTTCGTCAAAACTGCGAGAGTGACGCGATCAACTGGGAGTAGGTACTCGATCGGAGAACTGTGGGCCGCATATGGGCGGGCGAAGTTACGATGTGGAACGATCAATCCATCAAGACTCTGAATCCGAGTTTAGCGAGCAAGCTCCCCGCTGAGTGCATCGTGCTCGGACACAGTGACGTTACGAGCGTTTTCTCAGCAAACGAAGCTATCGCACTGGCTTTAGAGAGCTTTAGTTACGAGTTCAAAGCAGCCTACGCATTGGCCAATCGGACGTTCTCACTGATGCCTTCCGCTCTTCGCGGTACAAGTATTACCTTGCCATCAACGGTAGTCTCCACGAGAGGGGATTGGCTTAAGGTACATCCGTACTATTGAATCAAGATAGCTACATGTAAATAACCTCACAATGCCTGCAGAGCCATGACAACGCAATGCTTTTTCTTCCCTATTGGGCCGCAGTCCAGTATGGTTTAGGCTGGGTCAATATGATCAACAAGGCAGGCAACGTGGTTTGGCCGAGCAGCAGCGGTGTAGCTGCGGCAATGAACAGCCAAATTGATAGGTTGATCGAAGCTGAGTTCATTGCGAACATCTTTGACAGCGACGCTCATGATGCATGGCCATTGTCGCTCATGACTTACTTCTCGATTAGCAAAACTGCCAGGTCATTTGATTGCACCAGCGTGCAGGAGCAGCTCAACTTCGTTTCCTGGGTTTACACTAACGACGCGTACAGTCCACACTTTCTGGTGCGCTTGTTCACTGGTGACTAACCACCAAGTGCTACAGAGCTTCAGCAGTAGCCTCAGCTGCTCAATTCGTACCACTCGATGTGTCTCTACGGAAGAAGCTTCTCGATCGGCTTGTGTCAGTGGAATGTGAAGACAAGTTTGCCCTGATCACCCCCTACCTTGTCGGTCTTGGAGCGGCAGTTCCTCTGTTCTCATCTTGGTCGACTGCGAGGGGCTCAGCTGCCGTTAAGATAAAATACTACACCGGGTCGGCCTCGGAGGTGGGGAAGCGATCCCTAGCCACGAGTGACGAGGACTTTGGGGTAACAACCGACGGTCTAGCACCTGAGTGGTACGAGCGCATCAAAGACGTCGCTTTAATGCCTGCTGCTGTTGTGGACGTTGCCCCAGGTAGCTTCCTTACGCTATCATGCTCAGATTAATGCTTAACGGGTAACGTGGGTGTAGGCTATCATATACCTGAACTTAGATTGGACCAATACCTTGTACTGAGCCTTGACGTGATTGCCAGCATCTACCTTAACGAGATCACTATGTGGAACGATCCACGCATTCACGAGCTCAACCCACCCGATGTGGCCGCTGCGCTTCCAGCACAGCCGATTGTTGTCATTTTGCATTACAGAGGAGCGACTATAGATATTCTCGCAACAGCTTTGCACATGCACAGACCAGCCCTGAGCAGTAAGGTACCGGCGGCAACCACACCTCCAGTTCTAAATCTAATATGTACATTTCAGATAGGCAAAGGTCTCTCCGCTGAGTTTCCTGTACAGTCAGAAGTGAATCGATCCATTCTGGTACAACACGCCCAGCAAGTGATTCCTCTTTTGCGATCTACTCCCTATGCGTTGACTATGTGGTACAGTTTAGAGCTGGACCTCGTATGTATCGCAATCTTCACTCATCTGGTGTACAGTACTCATATCTCCGTTGTTTAACTCAGATCCAAAACATCAATCCGGCCTCGCTCGTAAACTCAGCGGGTCATGTGGTGCGGCCATCGGTAGGAGCAGTGCGCAGTGCTCTTCGTGACTATACTGCAAAGGGGTACACGAAGCTCTCAGTGGATTCTCTCCTCCTGGGTACTCGATCTTTTTTCGTCTCTTGGCCTGCTTTGCTGAGTTAACATTGCCTCTCGTACATCATAAGGAACCGGAAAGGACAGCTGGCCGCTGACAACGTTTGGATCGTTCATCTATCGTCAGAGCTCCATGAAAGATTGCGGCAAAGCATCAGCACTGGCTGACTTCCTATATTGGACCCAATCAGATCTCATGGCGCTTCGAATCGCTAGCAGGTATCTTGTGCACACTTACGTAACATCTCACTGGTCTGACCAGTGGATAGACATGGTTCCGTTCTAGCGACTGAGGTGCCGTCGATGAAGTCATACTTCTATGGCCTGCTGGCGAACTTCACGTGTGCCGGAAAGGCGGTGAGCATGATTGCCAACTGCATCTCGGAAGGACGGCTGTGTTCGGATGCCGGTCGATGCACTGATAATGCATGTCAATGCGACACGGGTAAGTGCGGTAAATATTGTGAGCAAGTATGCCATCACGGATCGCCCGCTCTTCCTTTAGCGCTCGGTACTGCTTCAGTGCCTCCTAATTCTTGTTTCAATTAACACTTACAGAATTCTTTCCGATCAGGGATTGTAATACCAGGGATGGTACTTCTCGTGCTGTTGTGCGCGAGCATATCAGCAATATGGATAGTGTCGCGGAGAAGAGGCGATGAAGATTGGGAGATAGATGTCAGCCAGCTGCAATTCGAGAGACAGCTTGGATCCGGCGGTTATGGCGAAGTGTACAAGGCCATGTGGAAGGGTAGCGAGGTCGCTGTCAAGCTCATAGCCGCAAATCAAGTCTCCAAAGCCATGGAACGAAACTTTTACGACGAAGTAAGGGTGATGACAACACTGCGACATCCAAACATTGTTCTTTTCATGGCAGCATCGACCAAGCCACCAAACATGTGCATCGTCATGGAGTACATGTCGCTTGGCACCCTCTATGATGTACGCCGAGCGCAGCCATGATAAATTCAACATCGCCTTTCTCACACTCTCCTCTCCTAACATGCAGATGCTTCACAATCGAGTTGTCACTATCCCAGTCGAGCTAATGGCAAAGATGGCATACCAAGCGGCCAAGGGCATGTGCTTTCTTCACTCTTCAGGTATGTTGCTGCTACCTTTGGCGAGGTGAGGGTAGACTCCACTTACGATGAATTGGATTGGGCTATGATCAGGCATCGTACACAGGGATCTCAAGTCCCTTAATTTGTTGCTTGATCACAAATGGAACGTCAAGGCACATATTCCTTTACAACCACTTGAGTGGGATCAATCTAAGTGATGAAGCACAGGTGAGCGACTTCGGTTTCACAAAATTCAAAGAAGACCTCAAAAAGGGCGGAACCAAGCTGCTGGTTGGCAGTGTGCATTGGATGGCGCCCGAAGTGCTCAGGGAGGCGAGCAATATCGATTACACAAAGGCCGATGTGTATTCCTTTGGAATTGTGCTATGGGAGCTCCTCACGCGCCAGCAACCTTATAACCTGATGAGGTACGCGTTTAACCTTTTATCGCAAATGGTCAAAGCCTAATCATGTTTTCATACGGCAGCCCAGCTGCTGTGGCTGTGGCAGTTATCCGGGACCAGGCGAGGCCACTTATGCCCGAGAACGAACCGCTGCCCTACAAGGATTTGGTCTATGACTGCTGGCACGAGGATCCCAGGAAACGGCCTACATTTCTCACGATAATGGATCGCCTTAGCGCCATGTTCGAGTACACAGGATCGGACCAGTCCAGCACAGAGTCGCCGCCCCAGGATCCACTATGTACGCAGGAGTTCTCCGACGTAGAGGCACAAACGCACGGTGCATCAAATCGTGGTCGATGGGAAGATGATAAGTGCAGCACATCATCGGTGGAGAATGTTGTGCAGAATGCATCATCCGTCTCTTCAGTACACTTCAACCAACCGCTCTCCAACGAACACGAAGTAGCCATAGTCTTCGCAGACATCTGGAGTGCAGCTAAGTTCTGGGAGCATGCTCCTGTGGCTATGCGAGATGCCACGCAGCGTTACAACGAGCTCCTGCGCGCCAAACTGCTCGACTACGAGGGACGCGAAGCGGCATCATGGAAATTGCCTGGACGAGGAGGACACCTTGTCCGCTCGTATGCAGGCGAAGGCACTTTCTGCGTCTACTTCTCCGATGTTTGCAAAGCCTTGGCGTGGTGCACGGCCGTGCAACAGGCTCTGACAGAGATAGAGTGGCCTCGAGGTGTCGTGTTGCCTGGTATGGCCGCACATGAAGTGATGCGCTATGGCTCGGATCGGTACGTATTGCTTTCGGAAGAACCTTCATAGTAATTTAGGATCAACTAATGCACATTTCCATGGTCTGCAGCGGATTGCACGTGCGAATGGGAGTGTCCGTTGGGAAGATTCATACATATATGGATTCTCTTACCCAACGAATTGAATGTTCGGGCGTGGCCGTTTCGATAGCCGCTTATGTTACCGAGCTCACGCGACCGGGTCGGCTCACTCTCACCGACTCTGTTCTTCGCGCATTGCACCTCTTAGATGTATATGAGAGCCCGACGGTCTGGCTGCAGCAGTTCAGCGTCAACTTCGATGACTTGGCCCAGCGAGTCACCTTCGTCGGATTCTTGGATATCCCGAATGTATCCTCTGGTCCGCTCTTCATAACCTTGCGTCAACGTTCCACAGCATTTACTGTTTTCCCCAGGGATCGGACTGTTTGCATATCAAGAGCCTCAGCCAGAGGAAGCACCCCCTCTTCGGCAAGGTACAGTGCGCAAGAAGAGGTCGGATAGGCGCAGAGCCGATTACACTTGCCATCTGCATTCTGGTCTGTTGGACCCGACGAGTGCTGGTAGCTGCACAACAAGGGGAGACCGCTGGCAGTTAAACTCGGCCAATGGGAGCCGCTGGATTCTTGATCCTACGGACATCGTTGTCTCAGCGCCCGGGCCCCCCATCTCGGATACAAGCGTGTCTGTGGTACTGGGTCAGTGGAGGGGAATGTCTGTTGCCATCAAGCTCTTCGCGCATGCTCACAGGGCAATATCTGACTCCTGTCTACTCGACCTTCGTGCTGAAACCGCTCGTCTAGCAAGCCTCCAACATCCTAATGTCGTAATTTTCATAGGTAGCCCACAACAGCCCCCGAGACAAAAGTCTCTCTCACTGAAGACCGATGAAACTGGGTGGGGGCAGGAGCGTGCGTGCAGAAGCCACACCTGTGTATCGTGATGGAACTGGTCAAACGCGGAAGCCTCCGCGATGTACTCTCCGACAGCAAGCTCGCACTGCCATGGGATCTGCGAGTGCGCATGATTCGATCAGCCACGGTGGGTCTTCACTTTCTTCATTCGCTTCAGCCAAACGCCATCGTACACGGCAATCTCAAGTCAGCCAATCTCCTCGTACCTTGGCCTCTCAATGAACGGATTTTCTAGCATTTCGTATGCTGATCATTGCTCTGTATGGTGTTGAAATGGATGGAACAGGTGGACGAGGACTGGAGCGTGAAGCTCTCCGACTTTGGTTTCGCTCATCTGCGACAAGAAGGCGAGACGGTGACCGGTCGTAGCGGCTCTCCTGCGTGGACCGCTCCGGAGCTGCTGATTCTAGCACGCCCCCGTGACCCTGACAAACGGTCAGATATCTTTGCACTCGGAATGGTGATGTGGGAGATGGCGACACGACAAGTGCCCTTCGCTTCTGAGCATTCCTTCGTCGACATCGCGCTGGAAATCAGCGAGGGTCGTCGCCCCTCTGTGGACTCGCTGCACACGAGCTGCGATTGCGACAGGGCGGGTACGGAGGATCTGCCACTTCGACGAAGCAAGGAAGATGCTTGTCCGATTCTCCGCTTTCTTCAGCTCCTCCAATGTTGCTGGCAGCAAGAAGCTGAAAGCCGACCGGACACAGAACAGATTGCGGAGCAACTCGATCTTATCGTGTCAGCACTACGTCCCAGTGGTTGATGGTACTGCTGTGCAAGAATGTACGATGTTTTATGTCTAGGGCAAGAGGCCTCACAAAATGGAAGGGAATGTGCCCTTGTCCGCCACAAGAAGGCGTTCCAGCTGGCCAAGAAGCCACTCAACACTTGGCCGTCTTTTGGGATCTTGGTGCCAACAGAGCTGAACGAGCCCAGCGTACTCCCTTTTTATCACGTCCTCTCTGCCTCCTTGTAGCCATAAATCGTCGTGGAGCGAGGAGCGCGTGCCTTGCAAGTATGGTAAGGGTGGACGATGTCCATCGACGATGGCGAGGGCAGTGTCGATAACGGATTGCTCGGAAGCGAAGGGTTCTAGTCGTGTCGCCATCTCCCACATCACCATTCCGAGTGCAAAGATATCTGACCGTTCGTCGGGGATGGATGACGTGCCTTTTGCATGTTGAAGCAGCTCCGGAGCGGTCCACGCAGGAGAGCCGCTACGACCGGTCACCGTCTCGCCTTCTTGTCGCAGATGAGCGAAACCAAAGTCAGAGAGCTTCACGTTCCAGTCCTCGTCCACCTATTCCATCCAGACCAAACCGATTAACGAGGCGTACTTCATGGAAAGAGGAAGAGCCAAGGTACGAGAAGGTTGGCTGACTTGAGATTGCCGTGTACGATGGCGTTTGGCTGAAGCGAATGAAGAAAGTGAAGACCCACCGTGGCTGATCGAATCATGCGCACTCGCAGATCCCATGGCAGTGCGAGCTTGCTGTCGGAGAGTACATCGCGGAGGCTTCCGCGTTTGACCAGTTCCATCACGATACACAGGTGTGGCTTCTGCACGCACGCTCCTGCTCCCACAGTAGGGTACACTACTGTGAGAATACGTCAAGGTAGTCCGCGAAGTGGGAGATACCAATGAAGAGCACGATGTTGGGATGACGAATTTGGGCAAAGTTCGCCGCCTCTTCGCGGAAGTCAAGCAGAGCTCTCTCGGTAAGCGGCGCATTGGAAAACTGCACGAAGCTCTTGACAGCTACGTCGATGCCCTTCCAGCGTCCAAGTGTAGTTAACGTAGGGCTCATCGCCTTGCTGACGTTGAGTTCACGTATAAACGTAATATCACTGGGATCAAGGATCCAACGGCACAGATTGGCTGCAGTCGTGCGGCGCCACTCAGCAGAACGTATACCTAAATTCGCGCCACCGTGCGGTGATAACTGAAGGTGGCAATGCGGATGGTCGTCACGCTCGGTCGTACTGGGCGATTTGTCAGAGTGACTGTAACAACAAGTATCCCGTGCTTCGAGCCCTGAAACTTGGTATTCAAACAGGCTTGTACCTTGTCCATGCACACATGTCAGAAAAAACAGAAGAAAACTGCTTTGGAAGGAAGAAGTTTGCTCATACCTTCGGGCAAATCAGGAATATCACAAGGTCCAAGGCACACTGTTCTCTCTGCCGAAAATTGCCCCTTCTTTGAATAAGGTTCGCTATGATATAAACGCTCGACCGGTTGTGTCAGCAGAACACGACCGGTGGGAGCAAGAGTCATCACGTGAGCTGCGATTGTCACAGCTGGCCCGGAATACTCCCAACGTATCAATCGCGAGTCCTCCTGCACTCTAGCCTGTCCCACATGAACTCCCATGCGGACTCTAAGCCCTCTAAAAAGCAAACTGCTGACCACAAACAAGCGCAAGATGTTAGTGTTCAGTCATGTGCATGCACTAAGCCGGTGCGCACCGATCGTCAGCAGGACAGCGTTCTTCAGAAGCGGCATGGTGGGCGAGTAGATTTATCGGCCAGTCGACCTCAGCCATGAGCCCGTGTTGCACTGACGAACACCAGGCCAGTGCTCGATGAACACTGTTGAATGCCATGCAAAAGGTGCCCTCGCCAGTGTTCAGATTCTTCTCCTGCAGTCGCCATATCGCTTCGTAGCCGCCGTGCTCCGCTAGCTTGGCACGGAGTAGCTCATCATAGAGTATGGTGGCTTCCTTCATCGCGGCCGGGTCGAAATCCCATAACTCATCTGCTTGCGCTATGTCAGCGAATACAATAATTACTTCTCCGCCTTCCGTCGCTGGAGCAGAGGGTAGTTGAGGAGGTGTGGGTGTTCGCGCTAGCATACTGTCGCGATGGCTGTAGGGTGGAAAAGAGGGTGCCGCAGAGTAGAAAGATGTTCCCGATGGGAGTGTCCACGACGTGTCTCGCACCCGTTCCTCAACTTCGGCGATACTTGAGTCTCCTTCCTCTTGATCGCTGTCGCATCTAGAGCTGATGTCCAAGGAAGACGAAGACGGGTGAGCCGGAGTGTCTAGATTTGAGGACGCCAAAGCTGCTTCCGTCGAATCAAACATGGCGTAAAGGCGGGTCATGGCTTCCAAAAACGTCGGCCTCACATTGGGATCCTCATGCCAGCATGCATAAGTTAACTCCTCGTAGGCAATCGAGCACAGTTGGTCAACATCCTCAGGCATCTCTGGCCGCATATGGTCACGAATAACGGATATCGCTACCGCCGCCGGGCTGTAGGACAACAAGTTAGTCAGTCATCTAAAAAGTGTACTCAAGTGAGGGAACTACCTCATTCCGGGATAAGGCTGCTGGCGTGTAAGAAGCTCCCACAGCACAATTCCAAAAGAATACACATCGGCCTTCGCGTAATCAATATCGCTCGCCTCGCTGATCACCTCAGGCGCCATCCAGTGCACACTGCCAACCGTGGCCTTGGCGCATTCTTTTTTTATGTCTTCCTTGAATTTGGTGAGGCCGAAATCGCTCACCTTTTTCATGTAAGAGGAATCGAATTTGTAAGCAATCAGAGATTCACCATCCAAATATGATTTTCGCACTTTGACGTTCCATTTGTGGTCCAGCAGCAGGTTGAGTGACTTGAGGTCCCTGTGTACGATGCCTGGTCATGGCTCCAGTGGTGAGATTGTGCACCAGAATGGCGGAGGAGTGAAGATGTACCCGATGAGTGGAGGAAGTGCATGCCCTTGGCCGCCCGATACGCCATCTTTGCCTTCAACTCGAACGGTATAGTGCCGATTAATTCATTGTGGAGTAACTGTGTTTTCAAATATGAGTGGGAATAGGCTGTGCAGGCCTGCTGCGCTCGGCGTACATCGTAGAGGGAGCCTAATGACATGTATTCCATAATGATGCACATGTGTGGTGGCTTGGTCGATGCTGCCATGAAAAGAACAACGTTTGGGTGTCGAAGTGATGTCATTACTCGCACCTGCCATACCTCAGCGTTAGAAGGCTAAACATCCGCGTGCCTGGGTACCGTACCTCATCTGTAAAACTCTTCTCTAATTCGCGATTTACTCCCTGGGTGATCATGACCTTTACGGCGACCTCTGTTCCTTTCCATACAGCCTTAAATACCTCTCCATATCCGCCCGCACCTAACTGCTGGCCCATCTGGAGCTCATCGAAGTCGATTTCCCAATCTTTGTCGATGCCGCTGCGCCGGCGTCGGAGGAAAATGCAGAGTAGAATTAGCATTACCGCGCCTCCGCACGTGACGAGTACCACAGAGGGTACGATGATTCCTGCACGAGTGGTGAGTCCTCGTCAAAATATATATGGAACAAGGAAGGCTAAGGATGCTACCAACAGCGATAATCCAGGAGTTGGTAGAACTGTCACATGTGCTCTCGCAGTATTTGCCGCATTTGCCCGCGTCACAGATGCAGGAATTGTTGTTGCATTTGCCGGCATTCGAGCACAAGTTGCCGTCCAATATACAGTTGGCAACCATACTCACCGTTTTGCCCTTGCATGTAAAGTTGGCCATGAGGTTATGGAAGTACGATAGCAAGTAAGGCATCTCCGTAGCGAGTATGAACCCTTGCCTGGTCAGAATTTAGGTGGTCAACCTTAAGACACAGACTCTTCCGAGATCCACGAACCTGGTAGCGATTCGGCTGGCTGTAGGGCTAAACTGAGCCCACAGCAGGAAATCGGCTAACGCAGCAGCCTTGGAACAGTCCTGCATAGTACTTTGTTTGTAGATGAAAGACCCAAATATTACAAACGGCCAACTGGTTGTTCCTGTAACTGTGATAGACAATAGGAGACAGTGAGCACTCAGGGAAGGGTCCTAGGATAACGAGACATAGAAAGGGTACTGGTGCGAGAAATAGCATCAATGGAATTGAAATCTGTGCTCCCTGAGGATATGTAGTCGTCGATGGCGTTCCTGAGAGTGTCCAATGATGGTTGCAGCACACGTGTCTGGTCTCGTACAGCAAGGCCAACAATCGAAGCTGGGTTGACGTTCCTTATCTACGATCCATAGGAACTTTGATATCAACCAAGAACAGCGCAGACAACCAGAGAGCAGGGCAATGAGCGTACAGTGATCAAATCGTAGCTGAACCAAAAAGAGAAAGAGTATGGGGTCGACGCGAGGCTATCAGGTATTGAGCGAGGGCCTAAGATTTCAGTAGCAAGGATAGATCTGTTGGTATCGGTCTCCACGGGATACCTCTGGGTATCGTCGACTCCAAGCTACCGCACATAACATAAGAATGAGAAGGCATGGTGGTAGAGAGTTATTTGGCGCACCTTGGCGGGGAACCGGGGTACATGTTGGCTTAGTATCGCAGAGAGGGCGGAAGTCAAACTAATGCCATGCTGGACGATTACAGTAATTGGGCGATGTGGGAGTACAGCCTGAATGTCCAGCGGATTGAGGCCCTTGATGCGCGGATCATCCCACATGGTGATCTCGTTCAGGTAAATAGAGGCTATAGTTTCGAAATCCAGCACCAGGCGCTGCTCCGAACTGAGTTCGGGTAAGTGGTAACCTGGAGTGCAGGTTAGGATCCATCGACCCCACAACATTATATAGGACGTGTATACCTGGCCCGAGGCTAATGACAACAGTAGGCATCTTGACAACACTCGGGATGCGCTGGTGCCACTCTTCTGTGAGTTCATCGGTGATAGTCCCGAAGTCTTCATCTCCGTTAGCGAGGCCGTTCTTTGCCTCGAGTGAGGACGTGACATAGTACTTGATCTTGGATTTTGTCCCGCTCTTGGCAGCAGCCCACGACGTCAGTAACACCTTTCCAGGACCAAGCCCAACGAGGAAGGCTGTGTCCATCGCCTGCTGGCCGTTGCACTTGACGAACGCAAGACGGTCGAGGAGTTTCCTCCGAAGGGTAACATTGAGCGGAACGTAATCGATGAGCGCAGCAAAACTTGAGGCTCTGTTGCACGCAATGAGCCACCAGGAGCATTGCAACCAGAAGGAATACGTACTCGTTATTGGTGTATGTCCATGAGACGAATTCAAGCAGCTCTTGCACGCTGGTGCAATCGAAAACTTGAACGTCCGGAAAGAGGGAGAAATAATTCATTATCGATAAGGGCCACGCTAGATCTGCGGCACCATCGTAGAAATCTGTTAAGAAATTATCGCCGATCTTCTCGTTGATGGCAGCGCCAACTGTCGTGACGTTGGGCTCAACTATGTTGCCTGCCTTGTTGATCATATTGATCCAGCTTAATCCTTGCTGCACGGCAGCTTGATGAGTGAGAACGGTCATTGAATTCCTAGTTTCCTAATACCACAAACGCAGTTGAGTGATTTGAAATGGGCATGCGCGGGCCGAAGGGACTCACTCACTTTTAACCAGGCTATCCGAAACGGAAGAGTGAATCCTGGTATAGCCAAGCTGGTACCATCCAACGCGGGCGGCAGCAAAGCGAAGGTACGGTTAGCAGCGGCGAAGACTTGCTTAAATTCGGTGCTAAAACTCTCCAACGCCAGCTTGACGATCTCCGCTGCTGTTCGTGTATCGTTTGTATCGACGTAACCGGTCAGGATGGGCTCTCCGGGCAACTTGGAAGCGAGTGCCGGGTTCAACCGCTGGATTGACGAGTCATTCCACATCTTTACCCTACCGGCCCAGATGAGACCGATAGTCTCGCGGTCCAGCACCTGCGCGACCGTGAGGAGAGATGCTAGCAGAGATATATGAACAGCAATCAGGAATACCAATTTGGGATCCGTAGCGTTGAGCGTGGAGATATTGTAAGCAAATACAAGGCTTGTAGCTGCAAGGGGAAACTGTGCTAGCTGACTGTAAGCACCAGCATCATCTGCAGGTACTGCCCGATCCAATACTATAAAGTCCTGTCGTAGTTCCGACATCAGTGCGGCTGCTTTACAGCAACAATTGGGATAACATCAATGGGGATCCAAGAGAACACACCAGTTGCCCTTGTGAATATTGCTCAAGGCTTGCAGTGGAACCAATGGCAGTGTAGTTAAAGCTGCATGAGAGAGAGGGACATGTTAGCAGCCTACGGGAGGGAAGTCAAGGAGAGCCAGTTACCCAATATCGTCCCGAACAAACCGGTAGGCCAGTGACCAGACGTCCAAGAGTGACTTGGCGTGGGAGTTACCTCCACCGTGCAGCGTTACGCCCACTCCCGAGAAGTCGCCTGCCGAGGTCGGAAGCAGGGCTGCCAGCCAGATACAGAGAGCGTTGAAGAGCGTGCAGGCAACGAGGCATCGTCGTTGTTTCCGCCCCCCGACAGCACCCGAACTGCGATAAAGAATAAGGGTCATCCTCGCGAAGGCGGTCGTGAGCGAACGCTTCGCTTCTCCGTGTTCGCTGCTCCTGAGACAACAAACCGCCGTGCGGGATGGAAGAATATGTAGCAAGGGCCTTCACGAAGTTGTCAGAACGCACCATCATTATGCGTAGCTGATGGCATCTCGGATTGTCTCGGCCAAGCATCATCATGAAATTTTCGATCGGATGTTACTGATGTCGCTTTAGTTAACCCTTTCGGTAGTAATCGGTACACAGCTGGACCAGCTCCGCAACATCACAGGCACACATAAGTACCGTCTTAGATCCTCTGAATGAATGACGGACATCAGTGACGGTTACCACTCCCTAACGGGCTTCACGCCAAGCGAGAGGTTGACGATTGTGACGGTGCGCGCAACTCCCACTCTGTCCGTGACAAGGGCAACTCATGAGCATTCCACAGAATAGCGGAAAAGAGCATAGAAAGAAAAGCTTGATATGTTACCTATGTACCGGATGCGGCGAACAGGGCTGGGCATCTTGATTTGGTGGCGAGTGACTATCCTTGGCAGTCCGTTTTCTTCGTCTACGTTAGATAAGAGCGCACATAAACGGTAGGCGCTTGCTGTTCATAGGAGAAGCGGCATTGTTGAAGCCGCAGGAGCAATACAGAGAGAAGGTCGTATGGAAGCTGACATTCACTCAGGTATGTCGCGGGTAGATGAGGTCGTAGTGGCCGGGGCGGAAGAGGAGCGTGAGGATCTCTCGGCCCTTGAATTGTTCGTCGGGTAGCGTGTACACCGCAAAAGGACCTTCGCTACGGTCCAGCTGATAAACACGTACTGCAACCCCGAGAGATCGTAGCAGAGCGATCATCTCCAGTTGTTCAGCCTCCTCGCCCATCTTCTCTGCCAGAGTTCGCCGATCGGAAAGCGACTGTCCATCAGGAAGGAAGAGGCTAAACTCTTCTTTTCCATGCTCCAGTGATCGCGAGGTAAGCGACCTGTACAATGCCGATCAGTGACGATGCAGTTGGCTATTGCTGATGGAACATACCTGAGGTGACGCACGAACAGATCGGATACCTCCTTGTCCTCGTATAATCGCGCACAGACATCCGTGCTCTCTGGTGATTCCCTGTTCAGGGAGAGTTGCTGCACCTCCCGCCACAGCGCTTGCTCACCCTGTGCTAGCGGATTCCAAGAAGAATCACATCTCAGCTGAATCCGCTTGAGCCGCACCCTCAGAACAAGTTGCCGTCTCATACATCCCGGTACCTTGCCCATTACCTTCCTCTCCGTGTGATTGAGCTAGTGCCCGCTCGGCCTCTTCGAAGCGGGCACGCAGAGCCGACAAGACGGCATCGACTTCGGCGTTGCGGCGGAGCGCCTCCTCCACGAGTCCTACCCACAGCGCCCTGTAGAAGCAGTTCCCTGTGACACACATACAATTCATTCGCAAACGTAGAGAGATAAATGGCAAGTCAACAAAAACGCGAAGTCAATTATTTCAAAACAAAACAAAATGAAATTAAAACAAATATTTTGTTGATGAAATTTTTTAATTAATAAATAATAAAATAATTAATAACATAATTAATAAAATAATTATTTACCATCTCCACGGATAGAGCGCCAGTGGGGGTAGATGAGGGCAAGGGTGCGAATCTTCTTGCGGATGGTGGGATTGGCATACGTTTGTTCCAGATGCGCCAACTCCTCCTGACACCCCACAACCGCCTCCCCTCTTGCTGTAGTCGTGGCATCCATACTTGAGTTTAAATCAATGTTTTCGAAAGTTTTAAAATTAATTAATTAATGTTGAAACTGTTTGGAAACCAAATAAACATATACTACACTCACAAAGAGGAAGCGGAGCGGCCATTGTGCAACTCCTCGAAGTCCTCCTCCCATCCGAGCAATCGTACAAGCTCTTGCGCACCTGTTGGAAAAGGGGATATGGGTGATAAGCACATGACAGGAAAGTTGGATCATGTATGTGTTTCACATACCCTGTTGCACGTCACCAAGCCAGCGTACATCGCGTATGTTGGAGGGAGAATCAAACCGGAAGCCTCCGCCACCCAACAAGAACATCAACGGATCCGCCACCGCTTGGCCAACAGACTGTGAAATATGGATAGATTCAAGTTCAGCCAGGGATGCGCGGGTTCGAGTGTGAATGCACGTACCTCACGATTGATGAGGAGGCGAGGACATGTGGAAGATACTTTCCCAATAAGGGAGGCGAAGGGCTGCACCTGCAGCGAGGTTCCCATCACGATCAACAAGTCGCACTCCACAAAGTCTGGGTTGTCCATTAGAAACCTGCCATTGGTGACATTCATTCTTAGCGTACCGACGGAAACACAACCGAAGAAGCGCGCAGGAAGAGACTCGCCAAAGAAGACGATATCAGGCTTTACGAGTCCTGAACAGCTCCGGCACTTGGGGATCTGGTCGCTAAACACCATCTCTATACCAGAGAATTCTAGCGTCAACGTTGATAGTAATGGAGGCATCCAGTATTACCTTTTACAAAAGTGTCTTCGTGTTCCGTCTTACAATCAATGCATCGTGCCGTATGGAATGATCTATGCAACAGAATCGCGTAAGTCGGCGAGTACATCATAGATGGTAAATGAAACGGAGCACACCCATGAGCTTCGATCAACTTGTCTTCGGGCACACCCGCAATTCTTTCGAGCCCATCAACATTTTGCGTATACGCCTGGCGCCCGTGATTAGAACTAGAGTTGATGATAGGAATGTGAGCTTTCGTACCCTCAATAGGATGCCTTTGTCATGGAGCAATTTTATGAAATAGTGCGCAGCGGTTGGTTGGAAGTTCCCCGGATAGAGTTCCTTAGCTGTAGTACCCAACAGGCGCCAGTCAGTGTAATATCAGGACTCAAGGCTTTGACAAGGATCAGTGTTACCGAGAGTGTAGAAAGGCACCGGATTGGTGCGGAAGTAGTTCAACTCAAACACAGCTGTTGGGTGAGGGAGATTGTACTTCTGCTTGCCAAGGTAAACAGACATCAGATGATGGTCATCAGAGACCCCAAGCTACAAGCTCGTTGTACGGAGCACCTGAAGGTTGTCGTATAGACCGGTTCCGGGCGAGCGAAAGTCTGGAATGCCTGCTGCTACGCTGATGCCTGCACCAGCCATCACGATCACTTTGCGACCTGTCGATCGAGCACAATCAAACGAGTTCCACATTGTCAAGCAATCCTACAGTGCTTTCCAAAAATATGAAGACCGTACACTTGCTCTCCTTGATCGCATCGGCCACGCCCTTCAACGTCAGCTCGGGCAGGACCGGCGTAGGTCGTAGGGGAGCACTGCGCAGGGCAGCGACACGTTATGCCAATCACTACTAACTGGAAGAGCATGCCCCGTACTGGAGTTTGTCAATGGACAGACCCAGGAGTTGCCCCAGTAGCGACCTCGCTGCACCACCCCCATCCGTCAGAACAACAACAAGAAAACGAAAAGCAACTATTATTCTTATTCTAATATTCTAATATGAATAATCATTTAATATTATTCTTATTATAATCATTATTATAATATTTGTAGTATTATTGATAAATTATGTTGACAAATATTTTTACATGGAATAATACATTGAATTTCTTGGTCCTCTTCCTCGTCATCTTCGTCTTCTTCCCGTTCTACTTGCTGAGGTTCTTCCTCCTTTTGAAGTCCAGCGGGATCTGCAGATGGGACAAACGTACGTTAGCCCCCAAGCACTGAATTGGGAACCCCTCCCATTCGGTTGGGGAGACCACCTTCGTGGTCGCTCATCCTATCCTTCCTTCTCGGTGAAGAATTTTGGCACGAATTTGGTGTGTGATAGAATTATTTGCGAAAATGAAACGTGTTTCGAAATACGTTTCGAAATATGTTTCGGCGATCCCCGCAAATCGCCGACGGCCAAGAGACACAGAGCTGCAGCTTCTCTCCACCAACTGCGGTGGTAAACAGCGGGTGCACGGCTTCCTCCTCTTCTCTCTACTCCGCCCCCCTTCCACCCATTCGAATCAACGCTACACGCGATCAAAGTACTTGACGTTTTCTTGAGAGGTATGTTGTATTTCCATTAGGGACTTGGCGCTGGTCTCTCTTCGCGCCTCGACCCTCGATCAATTCAAATTTTCAATCCATTTAATCCATGAACGCAGATTCGTTCAGTGGACTCCGTAAACATTTCGAAAGCAATCCTGTTCTTCTTAAATTGGTTTTGTTTCTTTGATGTCATTTCAAAAATGGTTTAGTATATACTAATTTCTTTATCATGATGGTCATTTGTGATTTGTAGGGAGAGAGTTTTTCTTTATAAGAAAGATGCAGAAGCGTGGCCTCGCCCACATAACGCGATCGTCAGCTGCAGCGAATACCCTGCGGCCACTGGCATCTCCGATGAATAAGCTTGCCCGCACCACCTCGTCTAGCGGGGTGACCGCGAGAGCACTTGAAGGTCTGATGCTGAGATCATCACCTGCCTCGAACCGCTACTTCACATCTGCATCTGCGGCTTCCGATGTTGACGTACGTGTGTCGCCTTCATCGCTGATTGGCAGTCGATCTCTAAAGATGGTCGCCGATTGAATTTGTTTATGGTCGTGGAACTGCAGCACCGCAAGCTGGTGATCGAGCGGACGAAGACGCCCAAGCCCAAAGTGCCCAACGAGAAGCTGGTGTTTGGCACTCAGTTCACCGACCACATGCTCACGCTGGAGTGGAGCAGGTGCGCTTCTGCTTTCTGCGATGGTGGAGCGTGGGTGGCACTCACGACGAGATTGTTTGGCGACGTGCAGGGAGAAGGGCTGGGATAGACCACACATCAAGCCCTACCAGAACCTTTCCCTTGATCCATCGTGCTCCGTGTTTCACTACGCTCTAGAAGTACGTCTAGACGTATTGCTTGTTGATCAACTGATATGCGTGTACTAATGTTCTGCCTGCATCAGTGCTACGAAGGGATGAAGGCGTACAGGGACGGCAACGGAAAGACGCGCCTGTTTCGCCCTATGGAGAATATGAAGCGTTTTAACCGTTCCTGCTCTCGACTTGTTCTTCCTGTGCGTCAACGGGCTGACCGTTATTCTTCAATTTGCTAGAGTTGCAATTCTTACGTTCTCCCTGCTGGTTCATCTAGACGCTCAATGAAGAGGAGTTTCTGGAATGCATCAAAGAATTGGTGAGGACGGATAGAGATTGGGTGCCAGAAGGCAAGGGCTACTCGCTCTACATCCGACCCTGTATGATCGCCACACAGGTATGGTCTTGGCACGTTCAGCCTATTTTTCTTCGAGCATTGAACTTGCTTTGTCCTACCAGAATACTCTTGGCGTGGCACCCACCAGCAAAGCTCTTTGCTTTGTAATTCTTTCACCTGTCGGCCCGTACTACCGCAGTGGTACAACCGCGTAACATTTCATTTTACGTAACTTGCACGCTAACGCTATGACCCAGGTTGGAAACCGGTGAGGTTAATCGCTGACACAAGATATGTCCGCGCATGGCCTGGAGGAACGGGCAACTCGAAAGTAGGCGGGTAGGAAGAAAAGCAACATAAATGAGTACTAGATATGAACGCAGCTCACCTGCTCCCAATAGGAACTACGGCCCTACTGTGTTTTCGCAAAGGGAAGCCGAAAAGATGGGCTACAACCAGATTCTATGGCTGTACGGTCCGAACTACGAGGTAACCGAAGTTGGCACCATGAATATGTTCGTAGCGCTGAAGAACAAGAACGGTACCACGTCAAGCACCTCATGCACATCAAACTAGGACACTAAGCTCTGCATTTAGGTGAGAAGGAATTGGTCACAGCACCTACCCCAGACAACGGTGTTGTTCTTTCCGGCATAACACGAGATTCGATCATTCGTCTCGTAAAGGACCTACCCGGCTGGCATGTCCGCGAAAGGTTTCCCCACCGCAACTCTCGTTAGCATCACTATTATTAACCTCTCTGCTACACTGCAGGGTATACACCATGGGTGAACTTGTTGATGCGTACAACGAGGGGCGGCTGATCGAAGCCTTCGGTTGCGGCACAGCAGCTGTCGTTTCTCCCATTCAGTCCATTAGTTTCAAGGACAAGGTGAGATACAATCCAGTCCTCCGCCTCGCTAGTTGTTAACGTGACGCTGTGTGCAGGAAATTACTTTCCCACTGGGCGACAGCGGGAAAGCAGGCAATCTCACCCAGCACCTCGCCGATACTCTGTCAGGAATCCACTACGGCGAAATACCTCACGAGTGGTCAATTACGATCGACTGAGGACAAAGTGGAGCCTTTATTGCGGGCAAAGATGGCCCTCCCAACGCCAATTTTTATCGCTCCCCGCCTGCTGCGGGTGTGCCCTGATTGTTGTATTGTGCGCGAGCGGCATTGCAAGAGGGGAGCGGATCATCAACACAGCACAGAATTCTTCAATTCTTGTCTGCTTGGGGCAGCAAATCTTCCCCAGCTCGTTACCAGAGAAGTAAAAATTGAGGGCGCAGTGCAATTCGTTTGAGGGTGCCACTGGCAGCGTCAACGTTTATCATCATCGTCATGTTGATGAGCGGATGGAGGGAGACAATCAATTGATCTTTCAGAGTCCCATCCATTCATCTACATGCCGGCGATAAACCCGATAGATTTGGGTAGGTGTGAGCTGATGGCTGAGTAGGGAAGATGACGCACCACATCCCTCTTACGACCACTGCATATTCTCGTAGCCAGGATATCGCTGCACGCCAGCTGCCCCAGCACTTGATGGCGTTATTGGCGTATACTAACATCCAACATAAAATTGTCAGCCTAGGTTCTACTTCTGAGGGATAAGGCAACGTACGGAAACGTAGGGTTGAGGGTAGACAGGGGAAGCGCCAGCTGGATAAGGGGCTGCTCCAGGTGAATAGGCTGAGGGTGGGTAGGCATACTGCCCTCCATAACTGTACCCAGGGTAGGTTGGGCTGGGTGATGGATAAGGACCATACGCTTGTCCGTATCCGGCTCTGGTAATGGTCAAGGAGACGGTTAGCCTGGTGCTGTACAGGAAATGAGACACACGTACGTGTAGTAAGCCACCGGAGATGCAGCGGAATAGGGCATTTGTGATGGCGGATGATGATAAACCGGCGGTACAGAAACTGCGATATGAGGTGAAACAGGCGGAGGCCCCAGCGGGTACGGCCCGCTATTGGTAACGGGCAATCCGTAGGGCAGCGTTTGGGCTGTATAAGAAGAAACATGAGAACTAACGTCTAGCTAGCCCGCAGAGAAATCGTACGTGGAGGTATAGCGTCGTAATCATCAGATCTTTGACGAGGATTTCGAGCAAATCCAGGGTGTCCGGCGGGGGGCATGCGTTTGCGCTGCAACGAGAGTGAATACATTTTTCAAAACTTTAACACACAAAAAACATACCTTGCCCATTGTCGGCGAAGACGAGATTGGCTGCTGCGGAAGCACAAGAAGGCCGCTGTAGACCGGTGGTGGTAGATATCCTGCAAAAAGGCAGCCAACGGAACTGTCCATCAGTTTCACGCTATGGTTGGCCAAATGATGATCATACCACTGGAAGCACGAAGCTGCTGTTGATGAAGCTGTTGTGCCTTGGCGTGTTGTCGGCCCTGGTAGTGCTGCTGTAGCTGATTATCAGAATTGAGCGACAGCTTGCAGAGTTCACATCGGAAGACAGTTCCGGCAACTGGAAGAATTGGACTTGGCAGGAGGGCCGGTAGAGCTGGTGCTGTTGTTCCGTGAACATACGGCGGGGACATCAAACCAGGCCCGGAGGGAGATGGAAGCCCTTCGGTCTCATGAGGATGGGGCTCTTCTAATTGATACCAATGAGGAAACGTACTGTTAGTTATGAAATAAGGTTGTGAACAAATGTTCAACATTTATACCTTCGTGTGGTGAGCGCTGTTTCTTTCCCCGATGTCCTCTGCCATCTCTTGCTCCTCTGAACGAGAGACTGAGAACATCTTCACCACTTAGCTGGGCTGTACATCAAGACATACCTGCCTGAATCCACACGCCTGCCGCCTCGCAACATGGAGTCTCCGCGGGCGAGGCGTATGTGAGGCCCTCCGCGCATATCGCGTCGGCCATCCGCCCGGTCAAGTTGACCAGACCCTTTCCCTCCCTTCCCTTTTTTCCCCTGCTTTGCTGTGTCATCAACGGGCTTGGCTAGAGACACTTCCAGTGTGCGTCCTGCGGTGAGAGATGTCGGGTCAGATTCATGTTTTCTTCACCGTCATTAACTAGCAAAGGACCTTGCACTTCGAAACCATTCTTGGCTTCTATCGCCTTGAGGGCACTCTCCCTTTCCTCATAATTTACAAAAGCGAAATCTTTTCGCCGCTGTTTTGACAGAAACATACAGTGAGCTTGCGTGAAGGTCATGATCAGGAGAGGCGCTGACTACCGCGGTAGGCAAGTTCTTTGAGAGAACTATTCGCTCGATCTTGCCGTACTCGCCAAACAGATTTGTGATTAACTCGTTGTCCACATCAAGCGGCAGGTTAGCCACATACACGGATTTAACCTGTGCGGGGTCATTACGTAAGCATATCTTCAAAATGAGTAGTATGCGATTTGTGTACCTGAGCCATTACGTCTTCCCCTGGTTCGTTTAACGGTTCGGCCCAGTCCACCCGCACCTTCTGCCCGCCTAATCGAAAGTCGGTACGGGTCATCTTGCCATGCGCTCGGGCTGCTTGATGATGGCTTTTAAACTCAATGAATACGAATCCTCTATTACGTGCTGGGTTGCTCGGATCCTGAGGGCAGGTGGCCACATAAGTAGACGCTCATCATCCAGCTGTTGAAGGAAGGAGAAACCTTCTGGAAGATAATATGGTGTATGCCCTGTATGCTTGCTTCCTTAAGATGGCCCTCCAGCTGCTCTTGGGACCAATCTTTACTAATGTGCCCCACGAAGAGCGACTGATTGTCTTGCGATACCAGCACCCCGATCGGACGTCCCTGTACAAGCGAGTGCGGATGGCGACAATGACTCAAGTCTGAGATGGATTCATCTAGGCGGCCCACTGTGAACAGGAGGGTACCAAGATAAGGTAGCCATTGAGCTGATCAGCGGCCAACTCTGCGAAGGTGGGCTCCATGTAGCGCACGAACGCGTAGCCCTTACTCAGCCCCGTCTTCGGATCCCGCATCAACCGCAGCTACACACCACCCGTGCTCGTTAGAATATCCTTTGTTAACATGTGGCAAAAAAACTAAAATAAGAATTAAAATAAAATAAAATAAATAAACAAAGATTATTTAATTACATTTTGAAAATAAAAATAGTGTGGGTAGGTACCTGATAGATATCACCGATCTTGGCAAAGACCTCCCGCACCTGCTCTTCCGTGGCGTCGCGGTGGAGGCCACCCACAAACACCTCCGACCCCTTGGGCGGCGGCGGACCGTGACTATCATCGTCCTCGTCTTCTTCCTCCTCCTCCTCCTCCTCTTCCTCCTCTTCCCCTTCCTCATCACCACCAGGAGCGCCGTCGTCGAGGACAGTCTGCGGCTTGCCTGTCTCCTCTTCCACCTCCTCCTCTTCCTCTTTGTTGTTGTTGCTGCTGATGCCGCTGTCCTGCCGCACCCCTTCCTCCTCCAGATGGCCATCTGCACCCGCGATGGAGGCGGTGATCGTCTCCCCACACGTGCGGTTCTCGGTCTCCACCACTTCGGCGGCAGGCTGCAGCAGTCCCTCCTCCACCTTCGTCCCCACCTTCTTCTTCTTCTTCTTCTTGGTCTTCTGCTTGGCCGCGGTCTTCTCCTCTTCGGCAGCGACGTCTCCTCGGCTGCCGCTCGTCTCGGTGAGGTCTCCAAGCTGGTGGTGGCCCACTGCCGCCCCACCATCGCCGTCGTCTGGGTTGGTACGAACCTCCTGGGGTCGCATCTCGGGTTCATCTTGCAGCTCCACCGATGGATTCGATCGGTGGAGGTACCCGTCCTCTTGCTCATCTTCCTCTACTCGATTCAAATCGAGCTCCTCCTCTGCCTGCTTCGAAGGCTGCTGCTCAGGCTCTGTGGCATCTTGGCTGGTGGCGCTACTCAAAGTACTCGGCTGTGCTGCGGCGCAGGGGCTGGAGCCAGGCGAGGCGAGAGGAGACGACTTGACGTCCCCGCCGGTGTGCCCTTCACCACCGCCAACAAGCCCACCACCGCCCTCTCTGCCAGTCTGCTGCGGCGGCGATCTTGGCGGTGACGAGAGAGGACTGACCTTGGGAGACGTGGGCGGCGCAGGTTCAGAAGCTGGCGGCTGCTGCTGGGCGGTGGCCGGCCTGTCGCCTTCCTGCTCGCTTGCGGCCGAATCCAATCCATTGGCCGCCACAGCATCGACCGCCGCGGTGGGCTCTTGAGGTAAAACAAGTCCCAACGACGAGGAGACCTCCACCCCATCGGCAGCCTTGTGGTGGTCCTCGACTCGCTCCTCCGGCACGTTGTCGTCGTCATCGATCCCCATCACCACAGGTGGGGCAGCGGTCCCCTCTGTCCCTTCCTCCACGTCCCTCTCGCCTTCCTCGTGCTGTTCTGGGCCGCCACGGGCGAGGACGTCCGCTGCCGGCGGAGCAGGCTGCTCATCGCTGCTGCCGACCTGCACGCCACTGCCAGTGGCTGGGTTGCCGCCGCTGATGGAGGCCGCGAGTCGGGTGGCCATCAGATTATGATGATTACTCTTATTTTGATGATGGTGACTCGCGTCCTCCATCTGACCTAAATTCGGATCAGCAGCGATCTGCTGCTCCATGTATGCCGCCGCCTTGCAGAAGAAGAGGTTGACCTCCGCTGCTGCACCGATCAGAGCAGAGGTTGGCCTCTCTAGGGGGGTGAACAAGCGAGACGAGTGCTGAGGTACTAAAGTCGCCTTCTTCCCTTTCCGGTGAAATTCGGGATTGCTCTGTTGGCATTTCTGGAATATTTCAGATAAATCTGCAGGCAATTTGCCTAATACGAAACTGACATGATAAATAATAGGATTAGTGAACGCTTGGATTTTTATTTTACTCGTCTTGTATTATTTTACTTGAATGTTACTTTTTTCTTTTCAATAGTAAAGTATCACATTTTACTTTAATATTCTTGCTTTGAATTTTTCTCGAATAAAAAAACAAATTCTTCTGGAAACGAGGTAGGAAATAGGAAGGAAAAGCTCAAACATGAAAAAGAAGAATATCGCGAGGAAGGGGAACGAACATGATCAAGAGGAGGAAGAAGAAGAGCATACTTAAGGACGAGGGCAAAAAACGAAAAAAACGAGATGACCACGTGCAGGAGGAGGAAGAAGAGGAGGAGGAGCCATCAGAACAGAAGGAGGCGGAGGAGCAGCAGCGGCAAGCAGACGCCGGAGCAGACCAGGTCTCGTCATCATCCGGCACCACGTCGCCCTTGCCCAACTCCGGCATCTTTGTCGATCCCGGTCTTACACCGCCGCGCGTCAAGCGACGAACTAGGGGACGGCCCAAGTCCACGTTGCCCGTCACCGAATACTTCACCCAAGTGCGGGAGGGGCGCCTCGGTCTAGACCACTTCCTCGACTCGGCTCGTCTTCCGCCCCGAGTACTCTCACTCTCTCCTTTTTTTAATGATAAAGTAAATATAAATAATAACTAATAACTAATAAATTTAAGTTATCGAGCGAGGTAGCATGTGAGTAACAGGGAATTGTGTGTAAATGCAGGAGGTATATCAGTACATCCACCACATGGCCAGTGGCACGCCGATGATCCCTCATAATATATTCCACTCGTCCTCCCTCATCGCGCTCGGTACGCCCTGTTCCAACTCCTTCCGCCAAAACAGGACCGGGCACGGTGACTAGCGACTAGTGATGAACAGAGGTGCTGATCGCGATGTGTGCTTGATCCTGCAGGTGTGATGCTGCAAGAGTATGTTGATTATATGCTGGAACACTGGCACCACAGCAATGAGCAAACAGATGCCAACAGTATCAACGCTGCAGTGCGCGAGAGTGAGGAAAGAGATACGAGATCGACAATACTCGAGGTGGTTTCTACCCTTGAGCTGAACAGTATGAACCAGGAAACATCTGGTGAAGATGAAGAAGACAAAGAGGCCGAAGAACAAGGAGACGAACATGCAGAAGAGCAACAATGATTGAGAACAGGTATACTAAACTAAAGCTCCCTTGTGTTGTGCCATTAATCAATTCCTAGCAGCCAGGCCTAACGCCTCTCGATCTCACAAAGATGGCCGGGGTCGACTCGCGATACCGTTGGCGGCTATGTAAATATCAGAGTATGCAACTCCCAGAAAGTATTGTTCCTGATGTTAGTGTACTCACCGTGATCGAACAGACAGAAAGGCCAAGGTAGCTGATGCTAAAGGCGGGAGGGTGGCGCACAAGTTCAACAATAGCCTTGTAATATATAACATTAATGATGTGAAGGTACAGATAAAGTTGGATGGATGACCCCAAGATCGCGCCTCAGTCGTCCTGTTGTCGCCTCTCCTGTGCCATGATACGCATACTACCGCCTTGCCCCGGTTGGTGACTTGATGAACACTTGCGAAACTTCTCCTGCTGCGCACGCCAATCACGGCATGCGTAGTCCAAGCTGTTGTTGTCCTTGATGCGGACCTTGTCGCCATCCTTGTCCTTGTAGTTTAGCTCCACTTCGATCCCGCGCTTGGAGAACCCGTGAATCGTGTCCAGTTGGGCCATGAAGTGGTCGAACTTGATGCATTTCTCGTTCAGGCGAATGAGGGAGATATCCGTTCGTTGGGATTCATCAATGCTGGTGTACACGCACTTGACCGCGAGCTCTCCAAAGAGCATCTGGAAGGCGAGGGAGGTGTTGCTTGGCACGACTGCAGAAGTAGTTACAGAGTCGCCGGTACTCGTTCTGTGCTTCGTGGCGACGCGAGGTGACCGGGGTACCATCGGTGAGGACGTCGATGAGGAGCGGCTACCGCCAAGGTAGACCTCTGCTGAGTCTCCTCTAAGCCCGGACTGTGCATGAGCGATGTTGGAGCGGGACAGGCTGCGATTCCGGCCCGCAGACTTAGCACTCTTCTTGACTCTCAACCGTGGGAGGCTCCGATTGTCTGTTCGATACTCGCTGACTTCAGGCTCATCCTCGGAGGAACCACTACTTCCAGCCGAGGAAGAGTCACGAAGAGAGGTCTCGGAAAGGGAACCTCTGTGGTTTGGTGTTGCTTTGATGCTCTTCGGGTAGTCACCACTGCCTGTCGAGACGGAAGAACTAACCTTCTTCTTGATTCGCTTCACCAGAGTCTCCAGCTTGTTGGTGGAGGATGATGGAGCTGCAGTGCTGGAGTTCATAGAGGGTACCGTGCGAGTCATTCCCGGGCTTGTGGTGTCCAAGGCTGGGAGGTAGGTGGCAGGAGGTAACGACTTGCGGATGGAAGGTTTGCTGAAGCCCGCCAAGTAAGGTCCTGTGAGCAAGGGAGCAGGAGGCACCACTACTGAGCCTTGTGTGGAGAGGCTTGTGCTGCGAAACCGGGACATCAAGAGTACTCGTTGAGCTGGTGTTGGCTGGAGTGCTCTACTGTAGAGAGGGATCCACTCAGTCGGAGGAGAACTGGGTATGTACAGCACGTAAGGACAAACTTGAGGAAGCAACAAGGGCACAAAGTTGACAGTCCTTATGTGGGAGTGATCGCGGAAGGTAGCAACCATTATAATGGGTTGCATACCTTATGGGGTGAAATTCGATGGGCGGGCGTCATCCACAGTCATCTCGTCGTTCAGCTTCCTCCACGTGGTATGTTCAGTGATCCTATTAGGGTAGGTCCTCCTCATAAGTTACTATCCGGATGCGGGCAACATCTCCCAGGTCAACCTTTTCGATCTAAACAGAATCCGAGCAACGCATGCCTATAGATCATGTACGCACTTGACCTCAGCGTCTGCCTCGAAGGTTCACCGAGGAGATCGGCCATTGCCCTGGATTGCTTTCATTCAGAAGCCCACTGCTGCTTCGATACACCCTACATGTCCCTTCTAGGTCCACCCGAAGCCTTCCGAAGGCTGTCAAGGTTTGGGCTTGGGTGAAGAGGCGCCATCCCTGCCACCCCAAGAAGGAAAGATTTCTTTTTTAAAACACATCTCGGAAATCGAAATATATTTCCAAATGCAGCCACGAAGCGGAGACGGCGGTGGGGCCGCGGGGACGTCGCGCCAGGTGGGGTTCGTGGTAAAGAGCCTGGACTCGTACCGCCAGGAATGGGTCGCTGCCGCCCAAAAGGGAAGTGGACGACTCACCCGCCTCGTCAACTCCAAAATGGAACTCCTGTGCGCATTTATCTCTTTATTTACATTTTATTTTACTTTTATTTCGAGTTTAAATCGCAGCTAATAATTAAGGGACTTGATTTTTGGGATCAAGAATTTATTTGGAGTTGAATTAAATATGTCATAACTAAAATTGGTGGTTGCCTGCAGGTATGTGGACGCTCCGCACTGGGGCTGTTTGCAGCACAACACAGAGGCAAGTGGTCTACTACTCTCCATTCAAGAGTGCAGAATGATCTGATGCATGATGATGCATGATGTGCATGATGATGTGGACCATGGTGATGTGATGATGGGTACAGGTGATTCAGCGGGTTGAAGGGAAGGTGCACGAGCTGATACGACACAACATCAAGCTTCTGCGTGACACGTGCCACGCCCTGGTAGACCACATATGCCCTGCTCCGCATGCTTACATTGCCATTCACTCAACTGCCATCTGAATGCAGGCACAACTGCACGCGAGGATGGATCAGACTTTAACACCTCTTCGCACTACCTTGCGATTAGCAGCAGCCAGGCAGGGTACGTACTGCTAAAGGTGCCCGCACAGGGACTGCGTTCGGGTCTCACTTCAATATTGCAGATGAATCAGTAGGAAAATCCTTTGTGAACGAAACTACAACACTATTCCAAGCAGGTACTACTACACGGCCATCCTACTATTGGCAACTTCCTAACGTTAACATGTTTGCTGTTACGTGGGTGCACGTGGTTAGTGACGCTGGTGGAAGAAGTGATCGGCATGTACACTCGCGATTTGCAGCTCAGACGACTCATTGTGGACGATATGGTAACCCAAACGAACCGAGACGTGCTCATCGTGTACCTGACAGCGTGGGAGATGATGCCGTACGTCGACAATGTGCGCATCACAGAGATCTGGGAGATGCTCGCTCCCGCCAGTGACATTCCTCGCAACGATTAGAAAACAATTGTAAGTAACATACATTATTCTTTATTACTTTCTTATTATCATTGCGAGTAGACCACACCGCCATCGTGGTGGTAGTCGTGCATTCACATCGTCCGTGGGGCCATCGACTCGTAGACGTGGAACTTGAAACTCGTACCCCTCAGCCTCTCCTGCCTCTGTTTCGCCTTGTCTCTCCCCGATTCCGTTTCCGTTTCCTTTTGTTCTTTCGCCTTCTCGACGGTCGTTGTAGGCACCACCGTGGAGACGGCCTTCCGTTTGCTAGACTGAAGCATGAGCTTCATGTCGCCCACCTGAAGGAGCATCGCTCGCTTCCTCTCCCGTTCTTCCCCCTCGATCTGAGCCATCTTGGCGCGCCAACGCTCTCGTCGGGCTTGCCTCTCCTCTTCCTGCACTGCTGATCGGCTCTGTCGCTGATGGTCCCACCAGTCCCGCCAGGCATACCGCATCGAGGACGTGTCGCGCACGACTATCCGATCCCCGTCGGCGTCATCATAGTAGATTGTGAATCGATATCTATCTTCATCGTGGGCGTCCTGATCTAGTTCTCGATCGGAGTCGGAACCTTTTACAGGCTCCCTCTTGTCTTCTCGCTTGTTGGGTTCGTCATGAAGGTAGAGCGCGGCGAGCCGAGCCTGGAGAGCTTCATACGTGAATTCTCCGCTATCGGCATCTCCCGGATGGAACGAGATCAGGGAGATATCATCGCCCTGCATCTGCTGGAGACGTAGTTGTTTCTGTCGCTCCTCTTCCCGTTCAGCAAAGAAGTACTTACGCAGGAGATGCTCTGCGCTCACGGCCGTATCCGAGTTGTCATCCTCTGGTTGAGTCTCGTCATCAGAGTGAGGTCTCGATTCGCTCTGGGTAACTTGCTCTTGTTGTGCGGGGTTTTCGCAGCGATGGTACACGATCTTAACCGTCACAGCTCCGAACAGGTACTGGTACACCTCCGATGTGCTCAACTCACTGAGTCGTGGTTTGTGCAAATGCGAGAAGGAGCTCGAGTCAAACTTGGCACGCGGCGTCTCGGAACTCGTGGATGATGATGATGGTGATGATGACGACGAGGATAAGGCCACGATGAATGATGCCAGGGAGGTCGGCGTGGTGAGCGTCGGAGCCACATTGTGGCGGGTGCGGCGTTCACTGCCGCCTCTCCGCTTGCGGTGCACTTGTTCCCGGTCATCCTGGGCCTGCTGCTCCCTTCGGGGACTGAGGTAGCTGCCTGCTCTCCGCTGCGGTGTATCTCGGCTGGTGGTGGGACCGACCACATTCTCTCCGGAATCGAACTCGTCCAGTGAGGTGGTCCGAGCGTAGACGCGCAGGGCCCGGAGTGAAGCGGACAGGGAGTGCAGGATGCGTCGGGGTGATGCCCCGGTGGGCGAGCTCGCCGAGTGTGGAGAGGAGGTGTCGGGAAGGGAGAGCTTGCGGTATCCCCGAGAGCCTTCATTCGCAGAGAGCGAAGTCGGGGACGACGCACTGCGAGGCGAAAGCGGCGGCTGTGTGGAACAGGTATGCAGCGAAGGAAGCGGAGGCACGATCACACTTGCCCGGGTTGAGGTCTTCTTGTCGCCCGAGCGACGTTCTCTGCGGAGAGTACCCTGCTTGACGTCCTCGCAGGCGGCTCCTTGGTCCGAGCGGACGGGAGCAGGAGCATGCTTGTCGTTGCGGACGGGCAGGTTGGAGTGGTGGCTACGACCAAACACTGAAGCCAGTCCTCGCGCGGACGAAGAACGCCACTGCTTCACTCTACTCATGGCTCTATATGGCGTCTCTTAATAGACGTGCCGTATAAAAAAGAGGGTGGTGGTAGTCACTGAATGACCTGGTTTGGTTTGGTGTGGTGAATGAAGGAGTGAACGAATGGTCTGCACCCCCCGGCAGGCCTGGTCCTCTTGTAGCCCAGCCCGAGCATCTGGTCTCGCTCAGCGGGGGAACCATGCTACGAGGTTCGAATGGTGGAGGAGGCGGTGATTTGAGGGATGGGGTTAAGGGCCAGGGTCATGAGCTCGCTCCGGATTGGACGGAAGTCGACGCACGGGTCAAGCAAGATCGCGGGAAGAACACACACGCACTGGGAGCACAGCGGACGAGCAGTACACGTGGGTTGCAGCTCGTCATGCACTGGATGTGGAGCAGGTAACAATACCTTTAGTTGTTAACAACAATTGGGAACGGTTAGGAGCTACACGTTGGCACGTGAAGGCGATTGACTATCAAGTGTACTACTCATTTTCATTTACAGTGGTGCCCTGCCAGGAGATCAAGGGTGGCGAGCGTGTTGGTTTGGCCCAGAAGAGGCGCACGGAGCAGATGCACCGACACTGGCTTATCCGCTCTTGGCCCCAGGAACGGGCGGTGGGGGTTGGTTGGGACTTTTCCTGATGAAGTCGACGTTGCCCTTAAATCGCTTTCGCATGTCCAGCTACCACACATCATCATCGTCAGCATCGGCCACGACACGAGACACGCACGTGCTCCCCGCCCTCCTCCAGAGGCGGCGTGTACCTGACCTCGCTTGCACTCGAAGTAACCCCGCCGTACCTTTTGGCATTCCCCTGCACATGTGTAGTCAAGCCCCCCCAATACCCCCCAAGTCACGCAAGCGCCGGCGTACGTAGCATCGGTCAGCAGCCACTAAGGCTCAGCCGCCGCACAAAAGCGTGTTATATGATTAGGAGGAGGCCAAGAGAGGGCCGCACCAAGCTCAGTATCGTCCCGACTTTTGAGGCACTCCTGGAAAGTCTTGCCGTGCTGCGCCATGCACGGGCTTATCTTGAGACACGCCACCAGCTCCTCCTTCAGGTTCTTGCACGACGAGGCCATCCCGTTAAGTACTCAAAGGAAATAACAAAGAAAACATTTTCTCTTATTCCGCTCCGAGGTGTTTTGAAACACATTTGGGCAATTTGAAACTTTTACTTCTTCACCGAAAACACTTGTGACAAATTCCAAACGTGCCAGAGGAATTCAAGAACAGAGATCGTGCAGACACGTAGAAGAAGAAGAACAAGAAGAGGAGAGGCTCTCACGGGAAAAGAAAAGGAGGCGGGAAAGGCCTGCTGGCTCTCCCACAGCTTCGGTTGTGGCCCTCCCTGCTCGTTGATAAACACCAAAAAAAAACGAAAAAACAAACAAATAAAAAGGAAAGGATGAAGGGGACCCAGAAGAGCACCACCGGGACTACGACGACTGCGAGTAGTAGTGGTAGGCCTGGTGGCGCCAACAGGAAGGCGAACAATGGACGCGAGCACGCTGGTGCAACGTCGCCGACGGCCAAGAAGAAGGCGCGTCGGTGCATGGTGGAGATCGAAGTCGATCCCTCCGACACCATCGAGACGGTGAAGGCCAAGATCTGCCAGACGGGAGGTGCGTGCCCTTCCTCTTTTTTTTTATTTCTATTTTTGTATATAATTATTTTATTATTTTATTATTGATTAATATTGGTATTGTGTGCAGGACTGTCGTTAGACCAGGAGCAGCGATTAATCTTCGACGGCATGGAGGTACTTCTTTTTCTTACTAATCAAAAGAAATATTTTATATTTAAAATTGAAAAGCTAGAGCTGACGAGTGGCGGTGGTTGCCGAACAGGTGTTGGACCACAAGCGAGTGGGACAGTACAGCATCGCGCCGGGCGACGTCGTCCATCTCATCCGCAAGGAGCGCTAAACTGGAGCTTCAGTGGTGGAAAAGGTGCATGCAACAAGACGTACATCCGGTTGCTCGATCCTTTAGCACGCCAAACTCACCCCGCTGTGGCCTGACAGATGGACAACAGATGAACCGAGTGCGCGACGAGGCGGTCACGGTTACCGGTCACCCACCATTTACCATGCCTCTTTCGTTCTTCTTTAAGTTTTCCTCACTCGGTTGCGGTGACGACGCGCGTGGGGCTCGTTGTACACACATGGTTGCGCAATCAGCCAAGAAAGAGACTTTCATTCATTTATCAGCCAAGTCGACCAGCGCCCAAGTTAGCTAGCTTGCTCTACTCTAGGTGGTTTCGAATGGGACATGAAATGTCTACTGGAGAGCGCATTTGCCCTTCTTAGGTGCGACGTCTCTGCGCTCTGCTGACGGAGGGAGAAGGAGGCCGGCCCGCTTTAGCAACGGCAGCTTCACGGCCAGGTGGATAAGCTCGTTGACTCCTTCTCCGGACTTGGCCGAGCATTCCACGTACATAGTGAGGCCCAATTCACGTGCTAATGCCACTCCTGCTCATGTGACCGCGTGAGCAAACCATCCGCCGTGCACGATGCATCTTTGCTGCAGGTAGCACACCCACGGTACCTTCTGACGGAGAGATAAGGTCTGGGCGTGGATGAGTACGAAGGTCGCTCTTCGTGCCAACGAGGATGAGGACTGCCTGAGGGCAGACGCCGCGTACTTCCGTGACGAACGAGCCCACCGCTTCCATGGACGTGCGATCGTCAATGGCGAAGCACACGAGGAAGCAATCCGTGTTCGGATACGCCAATACGCGCAGACGAGCGTAGCTGAGATGGAGGCATGTCAGCGTGTGCGCAACACCGACACGAAAGTCAGCGATCGGTACCAAGCATCGCCCGCAGAATCCCAGAGACTGCTACCTACTCGATAGCCGTCTATGGAGACAAAGTCGCTGTACTCATCAAACACCTACAATCATCACGTGTGGCTTAGCGTCCCACTTTGAAACTCGGAAGGAGAATGAGTCCCGTACCGTTGGTATGTACGTCCCTTCCGGCCATGAGTCTGTGGCATACCGTATCAGCAGCAACGTCTTACCCTGGTTCGTGCATCCCCCATCACCATCAGGAACGACCTCTCACCTCAATTTCCCCAGGTGCACCGGAATCGCGTACCACATGCATTCCCACTGCGACGGTCTTGCAGTAGAAATCGGACAGCGAGAGGCCAGGCGGGAGCGACACCTGGTTGAGAAAGTGATCTCGCAAGTCCACAATATCGGCGCTGATGCGGGTCTCTGCTTGCAGCTTGCGTTGGTAGTCCACGTAGAGCTGCTTGTAGTTGACCTCCCTCTCCGCTTCTTCGCCGTTCCCCTGTTCCAACCCTTGGCCCACCGCCAAATCCGCCCTTCAACCACGCATGCGAACATGAGTGACTGACCTAATTAGGCCGCAGTGGAGGTGGAAGCATACGAGACGCGCTGGAAGATGCGCTTCCAGAGGACGTGTGAATCGGCAGCCTCCCGCCAGGCGCGCGAGACCATCGCGCAGCGCCCAACGTCGCGCAGATCAGAGAGGAAGCTAAACACATGCACTAGCACATCGAAGCTTGCATCCCACGAGCCCGCCTGCGCTTCCCTCTCCTTGAGAAGTCGGACCAGCCTGGTACGGAGGGAGAGTAAGGAATTGGTTGTAAGCAAGCGGTACCGTGGTGCGTGTACGGTTGTTGGATGAGAAGCAGAGTATAGTCTGCCTCGGTGCGGGGGCCCACAACGTCTGGTCGGGGACGCAGTTTGAACACGGTGGACATGCGCGGCCGCCCTGTGTTCACCACACGATGGGAAGTGACCGCGAGTCGTCCCTACAAACAACACACACCTGCGTGAGACACCCTACGCTGTGGAAGCTTCGGCAGAGATCATCAAAGCTACCTTAGATAGACGAGCAAGCGCCTCTCCTACCATGAGCACGGCATCCACTCTTACTCCTTGCGCCTGTACATACACGCGTAACATGAGTGGACTGCAGCAGGCAGATGTCGATCAACGGCCAAAGAAAGAGAAGTGGGCAGATGACCTGTTCGAGCGCCTTCACGTCTCCACAATCAAACCACTTGGAGCCGCAAGGATCAAATAGCTGCAATCCCTCACTCGGATCCAGCACCAGCGTCACTGCCCCGGCGTCAGCGTGCACAATGCACGGTTCTGAAGGGCCCTGTATCAGACCAACAAACTGTTGATGAGGCGCCGATCACGGAAATCAGATATCTCACCACCCGCACCTTCTCGGTATTGAAGTAATGCGTGAGAAGCAGAACCGAGCTGCTCGTGTACTCTTCCACACCTTGGTGTGCTGATGAGCGGTGTTGGTGGACCATCGCGCGCACCTCGGCGGGCGGAGGATCGAGCATGGAATGCAGCTGTCCTTGCGCGGACTCGCCGACAAGCGCCGACGCACAGCGCCGCACGGCGCCCTCGAGTGCCTCGTAGAGCGCTTCCAAATCATGCTGCAGTGCCCTGTACTTGTCCGCTTGGCCATCGTCGTCGTCCTGGCCGCGCCACTCCCTGCCGGGCCAGGGCATGCGGGCACCCAAGCGGACCTGGAGCTGCTCCTTGATGTGCTCGCGCATGCAGTAGCCCGTGTCGCCCAGCCTTCCCCTCCGGATCCTCTCTTCCGTTGCCTCTGCGCTGAGGGGACCCCCGTCGTGATGGCGCTGGCCACGATGCTGATGATCCCCTCCTCCCTCCTCCTCGTCCTCCTCTTCCTCCGGCCCGGCCATCAGACGCCGCTTGAAGCCATCGGACTCCCCGAAGAATGCCGGCCGCGTGTGCGTACGGTGCTCCGCCACCAGACCCGCCACGCCCGTCATCGTACGATGATCTTCTTCTTGTTCTTCTTCTTGTTGTTGTTGTCGGCATCGCGATGGAGATGGTTCGTGGTCACCAAAGCTGAGGAGGGCGAAGGTGTGGTGGAGCACCTCGTCCCGGAGCGCCTCGCGCCACCCATGGGGGAGGACCGCCCCACTACTGGGGGAGGGCTGCCGGGCAGGTCCCTCCTTCTGGTGGTTCTCCTCTTCGCCGGCACCGCGTTGGTGGTCGGGGTGTCCGGCGAGAGCGGCCAACGAGGGCACCCGTACCACCCGCAGGCCTGACCGAGTGGTACGGGTGGGTGGCGATGGGGACACGTGGTGCTCGGTGGCTTCCATGTTGTTGTTGTTGTTGTTGTTTGGTTGGGAGGTAACCCCCACGAGTGGTGGTTGTGAGCTTAAGCTTCTCTGTGTGAGAGAGTGTGTGGACCACAAACAACACAAATGAAGGGGAATGGGCCCACCACCACCCCACAGTACGAGCAATTAAGGAACGGACGAGATGGTCCTGAAGAGAGGTAAGATTGGGACAACGAAGGGGAAATGATGTTAACACCGAACAAGGCGAGAGAGGTCTCCTGGCGGGGCCACGCCGACTACTGAGCGGTCCAGCCTCCATCAACGGGAAGGGAAATGCCGGTGATCTGCGACGCCGCAGTCCTGGAGAAGAGGGAGGGGAAGGGAGGTCAGACATGTTTGGGGATAGCCAGATCCGTGGCGCCGAGCTCTTCTTCTTCTTCTTCTTCGAAGGCCCGGGAGGAGGGCATCGTACGAGGAAAGGAAGACAGCGAGCTGGCCAATCTCCGAAGGTGTGGCAAAGGTCATGGACGGCTGCTTCTCGGCAAGCAGCGATCGCGAGGCCTCCTCCTCGCTCACCTGCAGCTGCTCCGCTCGCGCTTGGATTTGCCTTGATGATGGTGACCGATGAAGGACGAAGAGATCAGAAATTGGATAAGCATGAACAGAAGCAGCAGTCTGACGCACTTGCGGACGAGGTCGGTGAGAACCCAACCAGGATTGATACAGTTGATCGTCACACCGGTGCCAGCGTACTCCAAGGCCGCGACTGTCGCAAAAACGAGAAGATGAACGAGAATAGTCAGGAATCGATACCATCAACATGGCAGAACACGGGCAATTCTATACCCTTGGTGAGGCCCACAACACCGTGCTTCGCCGCAACGTATGCAGCCTTGTGCTTTGACCCAACCAGGCCTGAGACGAACGCATTGTTTTTCTGAATGAGTACGCTGCATGGCAAGGAGTGCCACGTCGATGCACGAGGGCTTACCGTGGACCGAGGAAATGTTGATGATGCGGCCGTAGCCTCGCGCCTTCATGGACGGCAGAGTAAGACGCATGGTGTGGAACACTGAGTTGAGGTTGATCTCGATAATCTGGTTCCACTTCTCCACTGGGAACTCTTCCACGGGTGCAACCTGATAGGGATGGCGATCCATGCACGTAAGTGGAGTCTCACACCACCCTCCCTCCATGTCGCGATGCACGTACGTGCTGAATGCCGGCATTGTTTACCACAATGTCAATGTGGCCCAGCCGCTTCTCGCTCTCCTTGACGAGATGCTCCACATCAGAAGCATTGCCCAGATCGGCGGGGACGTAGTGGACGCGGTCATCGCCCGGGATGAGGTCGGCCAGGCGCTGACGCGTGCGCTCTATCTCCGATGCATCGCCGAATCCCGTCACCACGATCGCCGCACCGCCCTTGCGCAGCTCCTCCGCGATGCCCAGCCCGATCCCTGTGTCCTCCCCCACCACCACCATCACCACCCATTCCCCCACACCACGACACCATGGTGAGCCTTTTTTTTTGAGACTGAAATAAAGAAATTTATCCAAAAATAAAATAAGTAAATAAATAAAGTAAATAATTAAATAAATGGACGCGCAGAACCCTGGGTGGAGCCGGTGACGAGGGCAGTCTTGCCGTTGAGGCTGAGGTGGAGGCCCGTCGGGCTGCCCGACGAAGTGGAAGCAAAGGCGCGGGTGGCCCGCCCTGCGCCGGTTGCAGCCGCGGCCGTCCCCGCCAGACTCGTCTCCATCATCGCCGACAATGAACGCTGTTGGTGTCGTCGTGGTCGTCATCCCCACCACCGCCGTTGTTAGTACACTGCTAGTGTCCCTAAGCAGTCGTAGAACAGCCACACCCCTACTCACTCTCCTTCCTTCCCCACATGCCACCTTCTTCTTCTTCTTCTCTTGACTTTTAATTCTAGTTTCCACACGCATGGTGATCATGAGGAGGAGGAGGAGGAGGAGGAGCAGACCTTCATCGAAGTGGGGGAGAAAGGTTGAGATATATGTGTGATGTGTGTAATGTGTGGAAAGAAAGGAAGAAGGACGTCAGTCGGACATAAAAGGAGGAGGAGAATAAATGCCACTCGCTAACCGAGATGAGGAAGATGACTCCACGACGGCGCGCGATTGGCAGCCCACATGCCCAACGCACCGCTCGGCCCGAAGAGGTCGCTGCACTTCACTTGTGGAGAAGGGCCTGGAGCTTCTCGATGGTGTCCTTCTGGGTGAGCAACCTCAGTAGTTGCTGGATATCGCTGTTCTCCACCGCCGCAGGAGCACCCTCGAGTGCTCGCGTGCCCTGCTGCTCTGGCAGCACACCTTGCTGCGCCTGCACCTGTGGTCGGTGAACCTGTGCCTGGTGGGGGATAAACGAAGAGTCAACACAACTGCGCCATCATAAGGAATCGGGATTGGTACCGAGGGTGGTGGGGATAGATCAGAGGTGGGCAGAGCGTAGGGAAAGACTGAGCCGGATGCCGTGGAGGTCGGAGGAGAGAAGTCCATGGGGTTCACATCAGCATCGGTACCCACAAGGTCTTTGGCGATCTCTTGTTGAAGCATGCTCTTCAGCTGCCCCAAATTCAAGTGTACGCCGTAGGCCTCTGCGCGAGCAAAGGAGTAAGCCGCTATCGTTCACATGAACCAAAGGAATGTACCGAGAGCAGCAAGGCCTGCCGATATGACCTCTCGACTTTCGGGTGCCTCGACGTCTCGCCATGTCACTCCAGTCAGGCGCTACGGTGTAGTGTGCGGAGGGTGCTTCTTAGGTCAACACCGGCACCAGCAAGAGATCGAAAAGGAAGCGACAGACGTACGCGAACGCCACCGCCTTTCTTGGTTGTCTTGAAGACCACTTCATTCCCTGCACCACCAGAAGCCCACCACCCGCTGGTTCACCAACTTCGATTCGGGGGAAGAGGAACGATCTGCGTTAGTACCGTAGAGTGGTTCCACGGCTTGGCCTGACGTCCTTGAGCCTCTGAACAAGTACTTCCAAACTGATCGGTGGTGGGAACCATCATCACCATCAGGACACTACCATCAGCAATCATAAACGTGGTCGTGCGCCAGGCTGCGAATGTCGGAGGAAGAGGGAGGGTTGTGTACCCGAACTACGCGTGATGCGCTCGTGGGGCGGGAGCTGCACGTTGATGAGAGAATCAAAGAGGTCGAAGAGGTGGTCCTTGTTGATGCCGCGCGCCTTCTGCTTGGAGGCGGGGACGCCCTGAATGGCCTCGGGCGTGGGATGGGTCGCCATCTTGGCCACCTCCGTCACCAGCGTGCGTGCCTTGGTGTGCCGCGCGAGCCGCGTCATCCCGCCTTCCCCTCGCCGCCCTCGCCACCGTCCTCCTCCTCCGCCTCGTGCTGGCAGCCCTCCCGGAGAGGGCGCCTCTCCCGCATGCCCACCCTCCTCTCCCTCTTCCTCCACTCCGCTTCCTGCTTGCTCCTCCTCTTCCTCCTCTTGCCGCTGCTGCTGATGGGGATGGTGATGAGGATGGTGGTGAGGATGGTGCGGACTACCCCCACAGGGCAGCGGATGACGGTGGGGATGATGGTGGGGATGATGGTGGGGGTGGTGATGGTGCGGATGGTGGTGGTGATAGAGAGCCTGCTGGGGCGACCCGGCAGAGAAGGCAGTGGGGGCAGGGGTGGTGGCGGTAGGAGGAGGAAGAGTCGAAGAAGACGTTGAAGAAGAAGAAGAAGTGGTGCCCTGGGCGTGGGGCATGGGGTGGTGGGGAAGGGGAGGGGCAGGACCGAAGGGGGAGGCGGAGGAGGGGACGGGAGGAGGGGGGCGGAGGGCGGTCCAGGCGGGGGAGGAGAAGAGGGGCAGGAAGGGGCGGCGAGCCTCCCACTCCAGCAGGGCCGCCCACACCTCGCGTCGTCGCGCTTCAAGTGCGGTACCCTCCCTCCACAACCGCTCCACCAGGCCCACCCCTTCGTCTCCTGGAAGGAGGGTGTTGCTGTCTTCCCCCACCCCTACCCCTACCCCTACCCCTGAGGAGGAGGAAGAGGCCATCGTCATCTTCATGAAATGTTGCAAAAGGAAAATAATTTTCTCTTTGATTTTCTTTTCTCATCTACTCTGCGGCGATGGTCATGTCATCGAGCTCGTCGATAAGCTCGTCGAGGCCAGGCTCGGGCAGCTCTTCGCCTTCGTCGTCGGTTTCCATTCCCCGTGGTACAGGCGCACCCGCTGCATGAAGGCGAATAGATATGTGAGATGAAGCGCAACGCTACAACAACAGGCTGAGGCAAGGGAGACCTTTGTAGAGGTTGACGCCTGACCGCATCTCGGGATCCTCTTCGAGCTCTTGCATAAAGTGCTCGTAGTCTTGACTATAGAGACGAATATATTAGTAAAACGATGAAGAAATACATGAACGGGGTCATGTGATGATGCGTACTTGGCCCTGTCTTCGTCCCCACGACGAGCATTGTCCTGCTCTTCCTTGGCCAGCTGCTTCAACTTCCAGTGACGAGGTCGGGTCTTGCGTCGACGAGCAGGATACGACTTTCGGACCAAGATCTGTTACGGCCTCGTTTGTCACAATGGTGCACAGAGCAGTATGAAGGTCGCAGACACAACGTACCACATCAGGCACTTGTCGTCCACGGATACCCGAAAGATCGGCCTCGTTGAAGTTCTGCGACGTCAGATCATAGCCCAGAGCATAATCACCAGGATTGAGATAACTTCCGAGATGAGTGCGAATATAGAAGATGGTGTCGTTGTTGCCAAAGTCTCGAGTACGCGCTACTTGCACATCAGCCAACAGATACTACAATGATAGATCAGATCGAGTGAGAAAATTGAAGAACCACGTAAACAAGCCAAGCATTACCTTGCCGCGAGGAGGCCCGGCTGGCGAAATGTCGAGAACAATGAACTCAGTGAGGTTCGGTTTGGCAGCAATGGCACGGAAGGGATCCTGCCAGTACAAGCTGGCAGGGATTTCAATGGCTGTGGTACATGAGAAGAAGTCGTGAGTACACCAGAACGAGAACAAGGACAGCTCACGCAGCGTACTCTGAAGGGTGTTGGGGTCGATCAAATGCATCAGGTTGGAAATCTTGGTAGCTAACACCAGCGGACTGCACGAGTGTATTAGCAACAACACCCCCAGTTCATTCACCGCCACACCAAAGAAGAGGAAGCGTGCCTGATGTTACCCAGCTGTTGTGCAAGCCGCTTTGGCAAACAGACAAGGTCGTCACGGCAGATAGGAACAATCTCAGCCGAGAAAGTGTAGTGATAATTGAAGATGTTGCTCTTGGCGTCGTGGGACACAAGCTGTTCGGAAGTCTTGTACCGCAGCGGAGCGACTGCCTGCAGGAAGTCGACGAACTTGGCTGCATGACTGCGGTGGCCAAAGTAGAAATCAAGGCCGTCCGGCATTTCTTTGATGCGAATGGTGTTGGTATGAGCACCGTGCTTGAGAATGAGCTGTTCGAGGTAGAGAAAGGTGCGCTTGTGGTCGACCTTTTGGCGGGCTTGCACAACGGCCTGCCATGTGTGATCGGTGAAGCTGGCTGCACATGCTGAGCATTGCATCATCTGCACGACGAACTCGATGACAAAGACTTGCTGGAGAATCGTCGATGTGAATACTTCCTTCTGCACCGTAAGCTTAACCTTGAGTCGGCGCGAGTGGGGTTCCGTCCACACGAATCCGGCATCGATGAGCTTGACTTTGTTCATGCCCTTCACTCGCTTAAGACAGTAGGTCAACAGTTCTCGCGATTCGAGCTCGCAGTAGACCCAGGCGTTGGGCGGCACCAGATATCGACCGCAGTGCTTGCAGCTGTGGATGATGATGTTCTTGGGGATGCCTTCCGTGATGTCCACCTGCCCGCGTATGCAGTTCACGCACATGTTGGACGCGTTCGGCTCGATGTTGGTTCCGCACATGCAGCACAGACTGGAAGCGAACAGAGAGGAAAAAACGTCTGTCAGTCACCACCAACCACGCACACAAGAACGACTCCACCAGTCAACTTCATTTTATATATTTTTATTTATTATTGCTTAACACCATTTTTGTTTTTTAAGTTATTATAATTTAACGTTAAAGACATTTGATAGTTTTGTTGGATTGTTAAGGTACTTGTGGGAGCAGAGCGTACATAGTAGCCGCGACAGGGGAAGCGTAAGAGGCCGCCATGGGATGTTGGAATCCCTGTTGTGGATTGAACTGCATCTTCGTTGGTAGGAGTGGGCTTGCTTGGAAAGGTGGCTCGGGCACTCTTGCCAGATCAGATGCTGGTGGATATCTGTACCTGCTTTACCTCCGGAAAGATGAGCTCAGAAGAAGATGAAAATCTTTGCGCCGAGAATAGACCGACCCTAATGGGGAAGAACAGAGGAACGCCGAAAGAAAAAGATAAGAGAAATGAGAAATCATTCTTCGAATACCTTTGATTCCTTTCAGCAAAAAGAACCCC
>CDEZ01019424.1:0-16617 GCA_000826365.1 Acanthamoeba royreba | reverse complement strand
ACAACAGTACAACAGATCACAGAGACACTATCCGATGCGGTGGCGCAGCTCGTGGTGCTCGTAGTCGCGCTGCAGGAGCAGAACGCGGAGATGCCGCCGACGCTCCCTACAGCGGCGGAGGCCGTGGGCAACGCTGCCGCGACGCTGGTCAATGTGGCCCGTTCTCTGGCCACTGAGGACTACGGCGAGTATCCGGATATGTGCAATCAGATCCTCGCTGCGGCCGATGGTGTGGAACAGGCAGCGGTCGCAATGATTCAAGCAGTTAGAGCTGTGGCCACCTCGCACGACCGCAAGACTGGTTGGAACCAGTTGGTAGAGTGCTGCAAGATCATAGCCGGCAAGACCATCATCCTGCTGCAGCTGGTCTACGGTGCAGAGCTCTTCCGTTTGTTCGCCTGCTCTGATATGACCTTCGACTCGCTTAATCGGATGGACACCAAACTGGCTACGACCGATCCGCAATCGTTTGCCAATGTGGCTGGTGAGGCGGCCACGCGTGCCACGCAACTCGCGGAGTATGTCAAGGCTAAGGCTGCCGACACAGACTCGCCCCTCATGAAGGCGACCCTCACCGATATCTCCGTTATACTTGCGAAGGATGCCGATGCAATCATCAACGATGCCAATAATCTCCTGCAGAACCCCAAGAATGAAGGCGCCCAAAAGTCACTCAACGAGCGTCTCGAGTTGATGAAACTGCACATTAAGAAGGTTACAGAACCTCTTCAGGATGACCTTAACACCGTGATGTCGGTGCGTTACTTCCTTCATAGGCAGTGTGTACACACAACTTCAACTGAAATACGAGTTACAGGACCTGAACCAATTGAAGAATGCTACGGGAGAGGGAGGAGTGGCAACACTTTTCACTCCCAAGCCGGCACCTGGTAATAAGGCGCCCTCGCAGGATCTTGCTGATGAGCCTGTCGTTGTGATTGCCTACAGAGGTGGCGCCCTTTCGGAGAAGGTCGAAGTGGCAGGTATGCCATTCCAAATGCTCAGTTAGATCCTTTACTAATTTTCTTGTGCTGCAAGCCTACCGAGGAGATGCTACGGCTGTGAAATCCTCTCTGAAAGAGATTGAAGATACCAATAAGCAGCTCCAGACTGGCGTCTTGGTTGCCGTCTCTACCATGGAGGACCCCATCCAAAAGAAAAAACTCCTCACCACCATGGAAGAGCTCAGCCAGTTGTATCCTCTGACAGCCGATCTCGCACAGAAGTACTCGCCAACAACTTGTGTAAGATATGTATAACTCGCATACTAACTTACTGTGTGCGTAGGGCCGCAAATGATCCAAAGAAGAAGGAGGAGCTGCGCAAGCTTAATCTGCAACTCAGGTCCAAGTACGAGACAGTGGCCGACACGCTCAGGCCGGGCGCAGCAGCTGCCGCCGCCATTAGTGAGGAGCACCGTAAGATCGAAAAGCTCAAGGCCACGGCCGAGAAAGGAGGTATATAGACTCTCTCTATCGCTGTAGGTAGTAGGAGCTGAATCTAACTCTTTTGCCGCAGATGTGGCTGCTGTTGAGGCCACCTTCGTCGAACTGCAGGAAGCGAGCAACAACCTTCAGAGGAGAGTTGAGGCTCGTGTCGCGCAGATCGATGACCCAGCCACGAAGAGGGAGGTTTTCGACGCCATCAAAGATCTGGAGAAGTTGTTGCCATTGCAGGTCTCTACGGCCAAGAAGCTCGCTAAGAATCCCCAAAATCGTCAGGTCCAGCATGAGTTCCTTGATGCGTTCGAGAAGACAAGGGTACACTTGATGCTTTCCTTGGTTCACCATTTTTAAAGCTCAACCTGCTCCTCCGACAGAGTATTCTCACAGTAATGGAATCGATTACGGATCCTACCGGAGACCGCGAAATCGTGGTGGCCGCTAATCAGTGAGAGAACCCACGCCATTTTACCATCTCCGCCCTCACTTATCTCTTTTCTTTAAACTTCAAGGGGAGACCTTGAGAGCACCAGGTTGCTGGAGGCCGCCAAAGCTGGCAATAAGGAATCTGTTGCAGAGGCAGCGAAACGTTTGCAGCGAGCTCACATCAAGTTGGCCAAACAAGCTCGCGCTAAAGCTATGCGCATCGAGGACCCTGTCAAGAGAAGGGAGCTTCTCACCGCCATGGACGAGCTGGAGCGACTTCTTCCGGAGCAACTCAGCTTCGCCAGTGGTATGCTTTTCATTCGTCAACGTCGTTTGTCATCGCCGGCTCATCATAGTACATGGCTTCCAGAGGTTGTGAACGGCCCCAAGGACTATGTTAAGTCGTCTCAGCTGAATGCCATAACGGACGCTGTTCTTAACGCACTGTCGATCGTCGAAGGATCTGTGGAGTCAGCAGCCCCCGTCACCGCTGCAGTGAGGAATGATAAGAAGAAGGTCGTCGATTTGAACGAAGCGGTCACAAGAGGTTTGTTCCTTGATGCGAATATAGAAAGCTCTCCGTTCACAAACCTTACCTATACTCCAGGTGATCCCAAGGAGATCGAGACCATGCTCAAAGAAGTGCAGGAAGCACACGACAATCTGCTTTTGCGTGGAAGAGTCGAGGAGATGAATAAGGTCGACCCTCATAGGAGGAAAGAACTTAGCAATGCCTTGGATCAGCTGGAGAGACTTCTGCCGATTCAGGTCAAGCTAGTCAAAGAGGCCAAGGAAAAGCCAAAGGACAGCCAAGCGAAGAAGGTAGCTATCAATGACCTCTTTAGTGTCAATCGCATGTCCCCTAACTTGTCGAGCTTTCGTAGCTGGTTATGGAGATCAACGGACTGGTACGCGATGCAGCAGAGGACGTTGCCCGTAGAGCTATTCCCGCACCAAAGGATAGGGTATGTGCAAGAATTTAGCGTAGCGGTTAATTGCTCATGCTTCCGACCTGCATAGGCGGCAGATGCTGTGGCGCAAGGGCTCGATGAGCTCGATCGCCTGTTGGATGCTGTCCGAAAGGAGGACTCCGCCAAGGCCGCATCTGCCGTTAAGGCTGTGGGTGAGTTTGCCCTGCAAGTAAACTTTACGCACGTCAATACTGACACGCTTTTTTTTTTCAGCTGTCTCCAACTTCAAGCTGGCAGAGGAAGCCCGTAAACAGGCTGGAGCTACGGACAACTTGGTGAAGGCAAAGCGCATCAATGATGCTGTGGATGCGCTGGAGATTCTTCTTCCAATGCAGATGAATCTTGCCCGCGAGGCCCTCTCTCAACCTCAGGATAAGCGAAAACATGAAGAACTAGAGGAGTTTAACGATCGTCTCAAGGATGCGTGCGACGCAGTGGTAGCGGCCATGGCCGACACCACCGATGAGGCTACAGCTGCTGCCGCCAACCAGCAGGTTAAGGAGGTCGTTCGATTGGCTAACGCGGCCCGAGAGGGAGACGCACGCGCGGTGGAGATTGCCGCCAAGGCGCTGGCCAAGAAGCAGCCTAAGCTGGCCACGCAAGCCAGGTGAGACTTGCTCGGGTAGGTAGTATTTTCGGCCTAAATGCTGACCATCAAACAGGGCCAAGGCAGCGAAGACGGAAGATCCTGACCTGCGCCGAGAGATCATGAGTGCACTGGATGTGCTTGAATCGCTTATTCCTAGGCAGATCAAGGCAGCCAAGGAGGCCACACTTGATCCCGAGAATGAGGAAAAGAGGAAGCAGCTCGACGAGGCACCCCCTCCTTTCCCTTATCTTGCATAGAAGGTCTAAGCTCAGTCATCTGTTCTGCAGGCCAACGAGGAACTGCTGGCGGCATTCAACGGTCTCTCCAATGCAATCGTACCCAAAGATCCCGCTTCGGCCCTCGTGGCAGCATTCGAAGTGGAGAACAAGGCTGCATCGGAGGTATTTAGTATTCCTTGTAGCTGAGGCAGATATGAATCAACTTACGTTGGATTGAATACGCTACAGTTACGCTCGGCTGTACAAAAGGGCGATTCGACTCACGGTGAGGAGAACCTCAGTGTGTTGGAAGATTCAATCAAGAAGATCGTCCAGAACGCCCAAAGTGAGGTCATTCTCGCAAATGATACTCATGCTAAGAAGGTACCTTTTAGATGAACTCTGTTTACCCAGTAGCAAACCGCTGAATGCACTTACCAATCATACCTTCAGAACTTGACCGATGCGATTAATGATCTCGACGCGGTTTACCTCAAGATCAGACCCGCTGCCGCCGCTGCTCTTTCCAATCCTAAGGATAAGAAAGCAGCGAAGGAGCTGAACGAAGGCTTGGACAAGGTCATCACGATATCCGAGAAGAGTACGATCTTGGCCCTGTTGTTGCTGTCGTTAACTTCGCCTGACTCTCGTTGTAGTTTTGGAGTCATCCAAGGCGAAACCCATAGCCGAAGCGCGCAGACAAGAGAAAGCGTTGGAACAACTTGGCCAGGCTGCCAAGAACGCCGACCCACAGGCTGTGGCAGCTGCTGCTCGTTCCCTTGCTCGACGTGCTCCTAAGCTTGCTGAGCAGGTAAGCGATTGTAACAACGAATCGTACACTCACACGCCGCTGAGCTGCTGTTCATCTCCCATAGGCACGTGCCCAGGCGCGTAAGACTGACGACCCGCTCAAGAAGAAGGCTATCTTGGCCGTCGTTGATGATCTTGAACGCATGCTGCCTCAACAAGTGGCTGCATCGTTGGCTGTCGCCAACAAGCCTGACGACAAGAGGGCACAAGAAATCCTTGACAGGTGATTTAATGGCTTCTTTGCTTGAGGTTGTTGACCCAATCTGACATAACTTGATCGTTTGCCGAAACAGCACGATGGCGGATTACACGAGCCTGCTCACTTCACTCGAGGCTGCTATCCGCCCTGTTCCCAAAGACAAAGTACGAGAGGCTGTCGAGCGTGAGGTCACCAACCTTAGTCGCCTCTCGGAGCAGCTTGTCAAAGGTTGGTCAATTCGAGTATCCAAGTGAATCACTTTTACTCTACTTACACTGCTTGATGTCTCAACAGGCGATCACCGCGGAGCGGAGGAGATGCTCAAGCAAATTGAAGAGGATAACGACTTACTGGTACAGCAAGCCCGCGCAGAGAACGCTAGGGATGCCACCCTACGAGGCCTAAGGGTACGTCTTCCACTTTCACACTTCTAGAATTTTATGTTAATGGCATCCCATAGGATGCGGTGAGTGACGTCGAAGAGCTGCTCGCATTAGTCAAGGATTCTGCTCGGGCTGTCATCAAGGCGCCAAAAGAACAGAAACATCAAGGTGAGTTACTTGATCTCGAAGAGGCGGGTCCATATATTTTCCTTCCTTGCATTTGCCACTGACTCGTCTTCGTTCCTAATAGCCGATCTTAATGAGTACACCAAGAATTTGGAAACTAAAGTACAGGACGTCGCTGAGATCATAGACCCCGCCTACAAAGCCAAGAGAGAGCGCGAGGTTTTCTTCCTCTCCTCACGCTTAAAGTAAAAGCACATGCTGACGTCACTTGTTGTTCAAACATATCAGCTAACTCGTGCTGCGGCTGAGATCGACGAGATTTTGCCGCGCCTTAGGGAGGCAACCGAGCGAGTTAACAAGAATCCTAAGGACCGCAAAGCCATCGATGAGCTGGAGGAGATCATTAGTCGGAGCCAGTTCCCGCTCGAAGTTATTGGTACATTCCTCCACCCTAGCATATTAGAGAGCAGTAATACCCTTACTCGTAAATCCTCTAGCCCGCTCGCGCATGCCATCCCTTGAGGAGGAGGTCGTTGAAGCTCGCTTGAAAGAGAAGGAATCGCTTGCGTTCCTAGAAGACCAATGCCGAAAGGGTAATATCGAGATGCTGGAGGTAGAGGTCCGTAAGCTCAACAAGGCTCACGAGAATTTCGTCGAATGCTCCAGGTTTGTAGAGTGCATTATGTTGTTTCATTGTTTATACGAGTTGGCTCATCAACAGTGGTGTAGGAGACGAGCGGAGGAGACCAAGGACTCAGCTAAGAAGAAGCGCGTCCTGGATGCCATCAATGATCTCGACCGCTTGCTCCCAGATACAATCAAGGCAGCGCACCGCGTAGCTCAGAATCCTCAGTGCGTATTGACCGTGCTTTCCTCCCGCAACATAATTTCTTAATCGTCTCCTTTCAGTAACGCGAGCATGAGGAAGGAACTGGCTGAAATGCGAAGCCTGATGGAAGCAGCTATGAACCGCGCTGAGAATGAGGCGGTTCCGTCACTCGAGGCCTCAATCTTGGAGGTGACCGAAGTCCTCCCACAGGAGACTGAGAAACTTATCAAGTCGGTCGAGGAGGGCGATGAAGGCCGCGCAAGGGTATGTATCTGGAGTAGCCCTCTGCTAAGCCGCTGCTAGCTAATGATGAATCGCTGCAGTGTGCGATGGAAGACATGGACGAACTCGTGCATAGCGTTATTCAAAAATCCAAGTTGAACTTGGAGAAGGAGACAGATCCGAAGAACAAGAAGGAACTCGAAGAAGCAATTGCTAATCTCGAGAATGTCTCTGCCCAAATTAAGCCAGTTGTGATGGCTACCCTGTCGAAGCCGAAGGGCGATCGCAAGGCCTTGGTAACTGGACTTTCACCTCTTATCCACAGCTATTCTCCGTAATCCTGACATTTCCTCTTTCCAATGCAGAACGACCTCACTGCTGCCGCTCAGCATCTCACGGTTACGCTCAGGAGCATGAAGTCAGTGCTTAGGGCGGATACGGTGGCTCAGGCTGAGATGCAGGAGGCTAATCTCTCGCGCCTTGTAGCCGCTTCCAAGAGGAAAGACGCACGCGAGATGGCCGAGACCACGAAGGGTAACATCACTTTCTTCCACGTTGTAACTCCAACTCACATAATAGTTATATTGCAGCCATGGCGGCGGCGCATAAGAAACTTACCGATCAGGCTCGAGTGGATGCAGCCAACAGCGACCCTGCACGAAAGAAGGAGATTATGGATATGGTGGCTGAACTCGATAACCTGCTTCCCCGACAGATCAACGCTGTGAAGGGTGCGTGCTCGCGAATGTCCCTACCCGTCGTGCAGTCATATCCGATTGACACGAGCCCTCTTTTCAAGATTCGTTGCAGAATCCAAACAGCGAGGAAAAGCAGGACACACTGTTACGTGTCGTTGACGGTTCGATTGCGAGCCTGACTAAGCTTCAGGATTCAGTGCGTCCTTCACCTGCGCGATCTGCCGACAAACTTGCCTCCCGCGAGGTCGCCCATATGGCCGTTCTTCAGGTGCGTTCTTCATTCTTGAAAGAACTGTTGCGGTCCATGTATCTCACGCTCTGATGTTAACTACAGGGATTCGCCAGACGCGGCGATAAGCCCAACACAGACCTTGCCCTTAACAAAATCCGTGAGACACAAGAGGAGCTGAAGAGGCAGGCCGTGGTGGTACGAACTCTTTGTTCTTTAGGAAAATGCATAAGTGGAATCATTCTAACTTTCCTGCAGGAGATTGAAAAGGTGCAGAATCCTGACGATAAGGAGAAGCTCCGCCGTGCAATTCAAGATATGGACGTGCTCTATGAGAAGCTTGCGCGCTCCGCACGTGATGCTGCTGGCGCCCCTGAGGTCAGGTCGAAGCAGGTAATGGCACCTTGCAGGCAGTTTACAATGGCCGCTCTATGTTCTGATTTGAACGTTGTAGGACGAGCTAGATGACGCTATTTATCAAATGAGGAAGCCCGTTGAAGCCATTCAGGACATTATTAAGGTTAACGAGGTAGCAAGGAAGAATGACTTCGTACGTCCCTTCTCGGCTTTCAGAATGTCTTGCTCCTTACTCAATGAGAGCTTCCTTGGTGGTGCTAGGTGGCGGCCACCGCCATGATATCAGCCGTGCGCGGGAAGAAAATGGACTCGCGCAGCCTCCTTCAGGCGGCTGGCGACCTGGCCACCCATCTCAACGTACTCACGTACGACATTAGTGTTCAGGTATCGATCTGCGGCATTCCTTCGATTTGCAGTCATTGTACTGACACGCTGACCTCATTTCAAGGCTCACAAACGGCGAGGCGAAGCTACTGGCGCAGCGGCTGCTGCACTTGATCTCGACAAGCTTCTGGCCGATCTTGATAAGTATGACCCCAATGCTCGGCTTTTTTTCAGATTCAAGACTAAAGCTTTACGAGCAGACTCTCAACGGAGCCAAGCGACAACAAGAATGAGAAGAACGAAGCACCACCCAACATCGATGCACTCATCGAAGATCTCGAAGTCTTGTCTCAGTCCTCAAAGCCAAGCGGCCAATCTACGCTGGAAGAGTCCATCGTGCAGGTCGCAGAGAACCTCAAGAAGGTAACTGAATGTTGACCTTGCCACATTCTGCGCTTCAGTTGAGCCCGTTCTTAATCGGTCTCTGCGCTCTCTCAGAGGAGCAAGTCTGCCGCGACCGGGGGCGAGCAGATGACGGGTAAGCACACAACGGTGATTGGTTCTGAGTTGTCGAGGCTAGCCGTAGCCTGCAAGGAAGGACAGCGCCAGCAGTTCCTCATCTCTGCACGCACGATCGCTACCGTTGTGCGCGCTCTTTCTGTGGGTATGTGCCATTCATACCAACGTTTATACGTTAAGTTGCTCCATTGATGTTGACCCATAAATGAAACAGACGTGAAGGCCTACGCTGACAAGTGTCCTGATCCCGAGCTCAAAGAGAGGCTCACCAAGAGCGTGCAGGCGCTGCAGAACTTCTCCATCCAGCTCAAGATCTTGGCTTCAGTCAAGGCCGCCTCGGAAACAAAGGATCCCGACGCTGACCAGCAGCTGGCTGTCCTTACACGGAATCTGGGACAAATGCTCAACAGCACCATCTCCGCAGTGCACGTGTGCCACCTCAAGTACCACACCGGCACCCTCTGACCAGGCAGCTAGGTGTCAGCGCTCTCCATCATATTGTATACATACTTCTCTAGTGAATATACTATTATGCTCTTCTCTTTGGCGCCATCGCGCACACGCACGTAAACATATCTCTAGAAATATTTTATTTTTATTCTTGACATAAAAACCATTCTTTTTCCACTTTATTATTGACTTCTTTCTTGTTGCGAACTGTGTGTTTCGGCAAAGCTTTCTTATTTGGGAATTGTTTGTAATTCTTTGTGTGTGGTATCCAGGTAATGTTGGATGATGTACGCTGAAGATAGAAGGGTATAATTAATTACAAAATCCCATCAAAGGGAACATGGTCTGTACAAAGGGTATCCGACGTAGATTGATATGATCATCTCCTGGATTTGCTCTCTTCTTTATGTACATCCGAGTAGTAGTAGCGGTCGTGGGCCAAGAAGAAGGATTGGCGACTCCTCTCCTGCCTATTCTTCCTTGCGGTGTACCTTGGAAGGCCGTTCGTCTACGTCCTCTTCCTCATCTTCCTCCTCGCTCTTCTCCGCTCTCGAGATGATGGGGGAGGTAGCCGGGCTAGCTCTCTTGGTGCCCAGGATCGACGACGACGATTCAGGTAATCGAGCTAGCGGTACCTGTGGGAGAGGAGGATCTACATTGTCGTTGGAGTTGCTGCTCCTTGTAGAGCTGCTACTGGGCAGGTTCCCGTATTGATGATCTTGAGGATCTTCGAAGGCGAGCTTCTTCCTGCTACTCGTGTTGCTGACAATGTGATGTCGGTGGTAGATGTCCGTTGGGGACACCTCGCTGATGGGAATCGATAGAGGCCGGCTCGCGACATCGTCGTCATCATTCGAGAAAGAGCCGTCTAGGACAACAGCACCGGTGTAATCGTCGAGATGGGGCGATCGCTTACTGATCAGGTAGGCCTCCTTGATCCTGGGCGGCTGGGTTCGTTTCCATTCGGCATAGGCCTGCTGGCTGCGCGGCGGAGTCGTGGGGAATGGGGATGTACATCCTACCGGGCTCAACTGCTCTTCCTCAGCGGCCGTCTCTGCTTGCCCAGGTGTACCACCGAGGGCCTCGGCTACTTGCCGGTTGGTGATGGCCACATCGCCATTCGATTGTTGATTGATCGCATCGTCAGTCAATGCTCGTTCTACAAGACTGTTGGGAGAAGCCGGCTGGGCTCTCATCATGTCCCTCTCTCGCGATGTCGTTGACCTGGTGGATTGCGCGCCAAAGAGAAGAGGCGGGAAAGGTCGCAGGTCGTTTACGGCCAAACGTACACCAAACGTCTCTTTTTCTGCGTGTTCATTGAAGAATGACAACAATGACGTATCGTATTTCATTCCTTCATTTTTTAGGGTAAAATTGGGCGATAGCTGATATCCCTCTGGAACAGCCAATCATCCTTTGGCGCTTATGCGCAAAACCAGAGTATGTATGCTTGCATCCAACCAGGTACTTTGTTTGCCTGTTCTTCCACTCAACCTGCAGCTTGGCAAAGTCGCTGGGTGCTGAATAGGTAAGGAGTCGAGAAATGGGAAAAAGGAAAAACCTTTTCGTGAAATTGCGCAACCTGGATTCTTGGTAAGGAAAATTCATTGGTGTGATGCTGTCGCTTGAGGTGGGGCACACCAGCACCTCTCTTCCTTGAAACTTTCATGTACGCTGCACAAGGTGCGGGGGAGGCCTCCTTTTTTCTTTGTTCACTGTGCAAGAACGCATGCTCATGCAGTGTTTATCCCAACGCCAACTGCAGACCAGAGAAGCCGCAACTTTTCTGTCTCGAGCGTCACGCAGGGAGCGGCACAATCACCTCCCGCGGTGCCAGCGTCCACTTCACAGAGTAAGTTGCGCCATCCTCTTTTCCAGGGTTGCTGTCATTCACCAAGTACCCCACACAGCATGCAGAGCCATTTATTCTTTTGAGGCCCAGGATGCGGACTGCCTGAGCTTTGGGGAAGGTGATATCATCACCATTATTAATAGAGTATCTCCACCGAAACATGGGTCCACTCTGTTCCGCAAGTGTTGCTCACTCTCCAACAGGACGATCCAGGGTGGTGGCAGGGCTCTTGTCGTGGCTACACAGGCTACTTCCCGGCGAACTACGTGGAAGTGGTTAATGGGCAAACAGATGCGACATATGCTCAGAGCGCTCCTACTGCCTATGTGCCGTCAAGTCCTGCACCAACCCAACCAGGTGCTTCTGGACATCGCAAAGCAAACGTGAGCTCAACATTGTCGTAACTGTTTCATTCTCCTGCAGCACGTGAATCAAGTGCGATGTATTGCGTAGGCATCTATGACTTTGAACCAGCGGAAGTAGGCGACCTCGGGTTCTATGTGGGCGACAGGATCAGGATCATCTCCAAAGAGCAAGGCACAGCAACACTTTCACAGGAGAGTAAATGCTCTGATGTCTTATTGATTGTGGTTGTGTCCCTCTTAGGAGACTGGTGGTACGGAGAGCTGAATGGCCAGCAGGGCATCTTTCCAAGTACCTACGTGGAAGAGGAACGAGCAGCTCCTGCGCCTGCTCCTGCTCCTGTGCCCGTTGCAGTTCCGACTGCTGCTCCTGCTCCTGCGCCTGCACCTTCTCCTGCGACAGCTCAATATAACAATGGAATGCCTGCGGCGAGCAGCTGGTCATCCTCTTCGGGAAGCTACGGAGTGACGCAGAGCAATCAGCTGCAATCGGAGAAAGCGTCGGCGCCGATGTCCAGAACAGCACCATCGACATTGGGTGCCCCACAACCCCAGTCCAAGAGTGTGACTCCTTCGCCGCCAGCGTCGACTTCAAGCATCACCCCTCCACCGAGCCAAGTGAAGAGTAACGTGACGACCTCGATGCCAGCTGTTCAGGCAGGACGCGTGGGCGGCTCTCAGCTTGGGCCTTCTCCCTTAGTAGCGGGAGGTGGACGAGGATCTGTCCTCAAGCCGTCCATTCAACAGAACAGCAGAGCAGGACAGGAGAATCAAGGCCGATGGAACGATAGATCAACTGAGACCTCTGCCGCAAGCAGCTTGCCGTCCTCTCCCCAAGTTCAGGCGTCACCTAAACCAGGCATGATGGGTGGAATAGGAAGTCAGATTCAGATGCCCCCAGTCACATCCTCATCTCCCACTCCTGCCGCTGGCCGTGGGGCAGGATCTGTGTTACGAGCTGATGCTGGACGCCAAGCCATGCCTACTCCTCCCACTCCTGTTCAGGCACCTGCTGGATCATCGGGTCGTGGAGCACCTCCTCCACCAGCAGCTGCAGGCCCTCCCGTAGCTGGTACGAACAAACATTCCTTCATCTACCTTGTGATTGGTAACGCTCACCTGTTCCTTCCATGCAGCAGCGGGCAGTGCGCCTCCACCTCCTCCGCCTACTCCTGCGCCGGCTGCTCCGGCCCCGCCCGCGCCGATGCCCAACACCAAGGGTGGAGGTCGGGGAGCTTTGCTATCAAGCATCGAAGGTTTCTCCAAAGGCAAGTTGAAGCGGGCACAAACGAACGACCGTAGTTCTCCAAAACTAAGTACCTCGGACCTAAACTCAACTCGAGGCCAACGAAACGACCTTAACCTCTGTTATCACTCGCTTCAGAACAAGAGAGCAGCGGTCCAGGTGCAGGAGGGGGAGCTGGAGGAAGAGGAGGACCAGTAGGAGGTGGTGGACCACTTGGTATGTTTGCAGGAGGCATGCCCAAGCTCAAGTCCGTTGGCGGCGTTGGTGCCGGTCGTGCAGCGCCGACCTCCATGGCCACGTCAGGGCCCGCAAAGACACAGTCCCCTTCGGGTACCCCACGCCCACATTATTCCTCGTTCATGTAGGCACTGATGACGGTAAGGGTATGCAGTGGCAGGAGGCCGATTGCCACAGCCAGCAGGTTCCAGAGTAGTCGCAGCCGCATCGCCATCACCGTCACGCCCAGTACCTGCCGCCATGGCGCCCGTACCACAGAGCGTATCATCTCCAGCAGTACGAGCACCAGCTGCGGCCGGGGTTGCCCCGAGGTACTCTCCGGTGGCACAACCAGCACCAGTGGCGTTACCAGTTGCCTCTCAATCGTTCAATAACACCCGGCCCCGTCCTGCCACCATAAGCACGCCAACTGCTCAGCCAACACCACCATTTGGAGGACGCGGAGCTGCACCATCCTCTCCAAGTGTTGGCACCGGGCCTTCCTACGCATCAACGACGGCCACTTTCCAAGGCAGGACGGTGCAGCCTGCTGCACCGGTGACCCTCGCACAGCCTGTCACCACGGATGTTCAGCCTCCGACGATATCACGTGGAAGACGAGCGCTGAAGCAGGCATCACAGCAGGGTACGCATGATCTACAATCCGTGGTGAGTACGTGGGAATAATACTCAATCCTTCCTACGTTGCAGCCGCCCCCACAACGCCAGCCCAGGCGGAGTCTCTTCCAACTGATGCCCCCTTCTCCGCCAAGTTGCAGTTCTACAACAGATTTGCCAGGCCTTAGGCTCGTGAATCACGTTGGTGGATTTAACTGGCTGTTTTTCTTTTGCATTTCACATGTGGATGCAAAAGGCCCTTGCTGTGTATGATGATCTTTCTTTCCCACTCATCCTCTCCCCACTCTCTCTTGCCTGTTCCTTGTTGCGACAAGAGATGTCCACTAAATTCCGGGAATTCCAAAAAGGAAAAGAATCTAAACTCGTGAATTTAAGTTCATCCATTGAGTGTGCCTTCATTTCGAAGAAGCAACGGCTTCTTCTTGTGCTCAGCTCGCTACCCTCCACCGTTGTCCCTCCCCCGTTCTTCTTGTTCTTGTTCTTCTTTTTCACGTGAGTGAACTCCTTGATCGTCATCAGAGAGACATTCATAGGCTAACAACAAATGGAAAAAAAGAAAAAGAAGCGAAAGTCATGCAGTCTCAGCGCCGGCGCCGCCGGGACATTGACGCCGACGGCGGCGGCTGCGGACTGCAGCTGCGTGCGGCCGTTGGTGGTGGGCATCGCGGGTGCGTCGCGCAGCGGGAAGACGACCCTGGCGTTGAGCCTGCTGGGTGCGCATGGTACACACGGCAGTCCCCAACTGAGACGAAGGTCGTCTTCCTCCGCTGCCGAAGAAGAAGAAGCCACCGACGCTCAAGTCGTACAAAGTGGCGGAGATGAAGTCGCAAGAAAAGATGAAGAAGGAGAAGGACGAGGGAAGCAACAAGAGGACAAAGAAGAAGAGGAGAAGAGGAAGGGGAAGGAGGAAGGAGGGAACGACAGCAGTGCGAGTGCTACTTCAAGTCGTAGCGCGGCTGCTGCGACGGACACCGTCATCGGTGACCATTCCCTGTTCGCGTCCTACTCGCCACATTCCATCATCCACCTCGACCGTTACTTTAAAAATGTACTTTTTATTTTACTATTTTATAATTATTTATTTAATTAGTGCAGCATAGCATAAAAATTCCCTATTTTATTTTCTTATAATTTTTATAGAATCAACAGCCTTTTTAAGAATTTATGATTTATTTGATATTATTAAATAGTATTTTAATTTTATTTGCATTTGTGAAAAAGGAAAGGACTGACAAGTGGGTATGTCGTGATAATGGTGATGATGAAGCCGAGGGAGATGGACAGAGTGCGGGTGGGCAGGCGGATGGTGCCCAACTGGGAGGTGGAGAGCGCGCTGCAGTGGGACGACTTCCTCGCGGCCATCCGCCGGGAGATCAGACGTCACACTCAGCTTTGTCCCCGATGCGTCGAACAGCAAGAGCGCATTGCCTCGCCGCGCCGAGGCAGTGTGGTGCGTGATGCCCAGGACGGATCACGTGCGTCCCTACCCTTCATCATAGCACACCGTCTCTTGCAGGAGGAGGTGGACTGACTCGGACATGCGTTTTGTGGTTTCAAGGTGCAGAGCAGGTTGCCGGTACAGGTGGGCGCAAACTGATCCTGGTTGAGGGATTCCTGCTGTTCGTCAACAAGGAGGCCCTCTCGTTGATTGACAAGCACATCTTCATATCTGTCGAACGACCAGTTGCGCGTCAGCGAAGGTATCTGGTCGGCCTAGCCTGTACAGAGACTTGATGCAGGGACTGATTCTCTCCTCACTCCTTACTTGGTCCGTGCAGGTTGGAGAGCGTGGGCACGCCTGGATGGTACTTTGACAAGCTCATCTGGCCCAACTACCTCAAGTACCACAAGAGCGTGCTTGAGCTGCCCCATCAGCTCCTCATCATCGATGGCGGACTCAAGCAGAGCGAAGTGGTGCGGCTGGCAGTGGACTTCATCGAGGGCCGCCCGGTGGATGACAAGGCACATCGGGCCAAGCTCAAGATCATTCTTCAAGAGGTTCAGCCTCCCACTCTACTGAGCTGGTTCTGACATCACATAGCAACTCATGCCTTACCTGTACATACTGTCTACCTACCACACTCTAACCAGAGACAAAGTTATTTATCTGCTCCAGCTGTGGCAGGGTGTCTTTCTCTTCTTCATCACTTTAATTGATTTAATTATTTTCTACTTAATATCTGAATTTATATCAAACATACTTAAGTTGACAAGACATTCTACTCACAGACTTGGCCTATATCCTAAGGTCCTGTGGTGGTGAACATGTGCTCTTACATATTCCTTGTTGCTTGTACAGGTCCCAAACAGTCCCAGACTCAAGGATTTGGGAAAAGTTATTTTGGTTTCATCAAATCCCAAAATATCTCGAAACGAACCAATCACCAAACAAACTAAAATTGAAACACCACCACAACTTCTTTTTGGGTTCAGATTTATTGAGTCATCTTCAATCAACACATACACCCACGTACAACATGCTGCGTCGATCCACAGCAGTGGGTCACACGTCAGGACACAGGGCTGTGGCGCTAGGCATGACGACGATGGGGAGCGGCAGCGGCTGCTGTCGGGTCACGATGGCCCCTTCCGCCGCACAGTGTCTGCGCCCCAACCCGGTGCGCGCAGCCACCAGCGGCACTACCAAGAAGACCTGGAAGACGTGTGCCCCTCTTCTCTTTTTCTTTTTTTTAACAACCATAAAATATATTATTGATTTATTGTTTAGGAGTTAATTTGTCTTTATTTGGAAAATTAGGAAATTAATTCCTTAAAATTTGATTTTTATGTATTTGAATTGTAATAGCATTTTGAAGGGAATTTCCATTTTATATATTCCTTTTTTAAACAACAGGTTTGAGTATCAGAGCCAGCTGCCGCCGCTGCCGGTTCCGGCGCTGAAGACGACGGTGGCCAAATACATCGACAACGTACGGCTGTTCCTTACGCCGCAGGAGCTCAAGAGGACGCAGCAGGAGGCGGAGCTGTTCCTGCGCGGACCGGGTCAGGTCCTCCAGCAGAAGCTGCTCGAGCGGTCCGAGCAGAAGCAGGCGGAGAACAAGAGCTGGCTCATCGACTGGTGGAACAGGTCTCTTTTTGACGTCTCATGCGCAGCAGCACCAGCAGCATGTTGATGTTGATTCTGATGTGATCACTGATGATGTCACTGACTCCTCTTTATCTTGAATGAATGCAGCTGGGCGTACATGGATTACAAGGATTCAGTGGTGATCAACGTGAGCTACGCGTTCAACTTCGTGGAGCCTCGATTCGGTCGTGTCTCGCAGACCCGTCGTGCTGCTCAGCTGATCTACGGCGCTGTTCTCTTCGAACAGCAGCTTCACGAGTATGCGCATTCTTCACCGAGGACCAGCTTCCTCGTGCATTCCTTTGTACACCATATTGATCCATTGCGCTGACAGTGAGACACTCGAGCCGGACATGGCCAAAGATGGCCCACTGTGCATGAACATGTACAAGCTCATGTTCAACACCACCCGCATTCCCCAG